>PVJS01050234.1:0-14388 GCA_004027185.1 Glis glis | reverse complement strand
CACAAACACACACACACACACAAACACACACACACACACACACACACACACACACATCTCCTTCTGGGGCATGCCACAGAAACCAGGATAACAAAAAGGGAAATTTTCAGGGAAGTGATTCAAAACCAAGGAAGAAACATCAACTCTTAGAAGAGTATCTCAAATAGACCTGGGTTAAAACTGTGGCTCCCAACTTAGCAAATTTATGGTCCTAGGCAAATTACTTAACCTCTTAACGCTTCAGTTCTTCTATAAAAGCAGAGAAATAGAGTGAAAAATCTCTATTCTAAAACTTTTAGAGGTTGTGTTTTCAAAATTCAGATTTCTACACTAGACCATATATATGCATAGACCATATAGTATGTAACACATCAAGCAAGGTCTGATATAGTCCTATAATCAAGTCCATTAATATTTCTGCAGCAAAACATAAATTCATCTAAGTTCACATAATAATCCTACTTATGTTTTCCTGTTATATTTCATGTCAGGGCAGTTTTACCTTCAAACAAGTTATGAAAACCTTGAAGTTTTTAAAGCTTTTTGTGCTTCCAAATTGTGGGTAAGAGATTAGGTCCCTCATAATACTATTTGCTTCAGAGTTGTAAGAATTGGATGAGGTAATGCATATAAAGCACTTAGAGTCTGAAATTCTTCCTGACTGATATAAAATTGACCCCATAACCTAATTACGAAGCCCAAGTCCCCCATGCTGTTATCTCAAAAAAAGTCCCACTGCTGAGCCATCTTCATTCCCCCTTTTGACCATGAGCTCAAATCTTTGTTCCCTATGACCCCTACCACCATCATGATGCTTTCTTTGCCATTTTTCTTGGAAACCCTAGGAAATCATCATGCAAGCAGGTCCCTCAGAAAGTCCCCAAGTGCCTAAGGTGGGTGCTACAGATCAGTCCTACCCACCTTGACATATAAGCCTGTTGGCAGGACCACCCTGGGAAGTGTGGAGCTGGGGTCCCTCACACCGTAGGGGAACTTCTTTGCATCTACATTATTTTCGAAGGCGAAGTATTGTTAAAATCAGCATAAGTGATCATGAAAAGTAGAAGATGGGAAAGAAATACTAGGAGAACCTCATGAAACCTCAGGCAGGCAATGGTCAGCAAGGAAACGCCATTCCTTGACTGTGCACCATGGGCGGGCACAGTACCACCAGGCCACCTGCCATGCCCTCAGGGACAGCACACAGCTCTGTCCTCGTCTCCGACCCTCCATTCCATTCCCCTGCCTCTACCAGAGCTTTGCTTATGCCATTATCACCAGCACCATCCTTCCAGGAACCTGGTGCTTTAAAACTTACTTAGGATTCTTCATATATCACCTTGTTTCTGCTTCACAGCTACATGAAGTCATTATTATCCAACCCACTTCACAGGTGAGGAAACACACTCTGGGCAGTGTGCCGTGGACCCTAGGCCTTTACCCTTCTCTGCTTCCGAGCACTGGCTCCACAGCCAGCCAGCCTTCTCACCGGGAATGATTTGTTCTGAACCGCAGAGGCCCTGGAGACAAACGCATCAAGCAAAGCAGAGCAAGTCCTCTCTCCCCCGCCAACCGGTCGCCAATGCCATTTCAATTGTTCTGCCTGGTCCAACTCAGGAGGCTTCCTGGACTGGCCATGAGGCCCAGGGTGCAGGATGACAACAAGCTGCCTCTCAACCACACAAGGGAGAGACTTCGAGCACGGACATTTCCATCTTCATTACCATAATCAGCAGTGCCTGCACTCTGACTGAACATCAGCCCGGCCCTGGGAGACTTTTGCAATACAGATTTCCAGGCCCCATCTCCAGAGGTGCTGAGACTGTTGAGCTGAGGGGAAGGCTGGGAATCCTTGCTTCGTTCTACTCCCCAGACGATTCCCGCACAAAGGCAGTCTTGCGACTCACTGACCCAGAAAATCAGAAACCCCAATTACAGACCAATCACTTTAAACATACCAAATTCTAATTTCTGGTGATTTAAAAATCTGAGGCCACACTGGGGACAGAAAGGGAATGACCTTGGAATAATAATGCAACCAGCTATAATAACTATTTGCTTCGGGTACCTTTGTACCAATGACATGGAGACTTTGTGAGGGAAGCATAAAATTGTAAAATGCGAAGCCTAAAATTAGGTGGAATGACAAATGAGTATTGGGGACCCAGAAGGTGCATTCAGGCAGCTTTGTGCGAAGGCGTGTTTTCATGCCTCAGCTCGCTCTCTCTCCTCTACTTCCCTGCTGCCCTCCCCTGCCCTCCCCCAGTAAAGGCTGCTTTCAGTTGCAGAATGACACTTCAAAAATCAAACGGAAGCAGAAAAATTACTTCTCTGGTTAGCATCTGTGTGGCAATATGTTTACTGCTTCTCTTCAGCCCTGAGCAACTGCCAGGAAAGCCAAAAAGAGGGCAAGAGCTCTATTCATCTAATTACTTCAGCAGAAGAAAAATGTGTTAATTAACTGACCTTAATAATTCATATATCTCTGAACCGTAGGATCATTAGACTTGTGTGCAAGGCCTGGCATCTGAATAAAAGATCATTGGAATGATCTCATGGACAGCCTCATTTGGGAGAGGTGATCTATTTTTGTTTTCTCAAGAACAAATCTACCACCTCCAGAATGATTGAAGAACCTTTCCACAAATTACAGGTTGGCTATAATACCTTGATTCCTCCAATTTCCTCAGCCCCTCCAGGGGATGTGAGGTATTTTTAGAATCACAGCAGCCTAACACATTAATTGGATTTCATTATGCTAGCTGCTGATTGGGACATTATACAGTAAAGGGGAATGAGACTGTGTGTGTCCTCTGCAGACTTCCAAATCAGAGCAAGGAGGGACACCAATGAGGCTTGCTTTTCTGGGGAGCAAATAGAATCATTCGAATCACGGTTCCCTATTAAATATGCTACAGCATAGGAAATAGCTAAGAAAGTAGTTCACCAGGCCTCAGCTTCTGAAGTCAGTCTAAGGAAGACAAAGGATGCTGATAATCTTACTCTCTATGATAGTGGAGCACCTAAGCATGCATACTGTCTACATTTGCCTTCCTGGGGCCTTGGCAGGGGGAGGTGGAAACTCATTCTAAGTCCACAAAATGGAATGGGGAAATGAATCCTGGTGCACTTGCGAGGCAGACGAAGTCATTTTCCAAAAATATTTATGAAACAATTACACAAGCGTTGTAGACACAGAAGCATGGAGATGGAAGATGTGAGTCTATTTTACAGAAGACAAACAAAAATAGTGGACAAAGGATGGCAGGAGTTCCTTCAGCCAGCCAGCGCTGACGACAAAGGCACAGCTGGCCATGGCAGCAAGCAAGGCAGAACGCCTGCCCCCTGGCAGCTACTCCAGCCCCTCAGGCCAAGCCCATCACTGCAGTGTGTGGCCGCAGCTGAGCCCAGGGCCAGCAGCAGAGCCAGGGGACACCAGCCACACAGCAAAGGGGTGCTTGCCAAAGCCGGTCGAAGGTGGGAGAGGGCCAAGAGCACTGTCAACACGGGCCCCTGGGTTCCTGGGTGTTATGAGTTGAATTGTGCCCCCCACCACCATTTATATGTTAAGGTTGTAATTCCCAGGTCCTTAGCATGTGTCATTATTTGGAAATAGGGTCTTTGTAGCTGTAATTAGCTAAGATGAAGTCATGCTGAAGTTTAGGGGCATCTCATTCCAATATAATTGGTATCTTTATAAAAGGAATGTCAAGGAAGGAACAGACAAGCATGCTGGGGAAAGGCAATGTGCAGACTGGAGCTACTGCTATAAGCCAAGAAACTACCAGAAGCTAGGAAAGAGGCCAAGAACAGATCCTTCCCTGGCACCTCCAGAGGGTTCATGGCTCTGCTGACACCTGGATTCAGACTTCTGGCCCTCAGGGCTGAGAAACAACAAATTTCAGTTGTTCCAAGTCACCCAGTTCATGGTACTTTATTATGGCAGTACTGACAAAGTACTACACTGGGCCAAGGAAGAAATGTGAGCAGACGGGAGAAGGGTCTGTCTCAGTCAGCATTGTCGCTGCTGATAACCCAAAACACCTGACCACCACAGCTTAGAGGAAGGTTTATTTGCTCAGAGTTCTGGAGATTTCTGGGGTTCAGCTTATGTTAGGCTGGGAGAAATCTGCAGAGCTCAGGGCATGGCAGCAGGAGGCAGAGAAAGAAGAGCGCAAGGATCAGGGATGCTGGCTGGAAGCAGGGAGAGACACAGCAAGAAGGGTGCCCATATATAGAGTCCCCAAGGCGACACCCCCAGTGACCCACCTCCTCCTGTCATACCCTACCTACCTTGCTAGCTATGCAATAAATCCATTACAAATGATTTATCCACTGATGAGATTAGAACCCTCATAATAAGATTATATCACCTCTGAATAACAATACATGAGCTCTTCAGGGGACATTCTATATCCAAACTATAACAGGATCTGACCTCTGGCACTGAAATCCAGTGACCATGGTTTAAAGCCCAGCTCTGTGACTTTAGACAACTTTCTTACTCTTCCAGCCTATTTCTCCAGATTTAAAACAGGGTTTCTTGGATAGTACCTGTTTTTATGGTTGCTGTGAGGAGTACATGAGATAATTCTGGCCAGGGGGTTAGCTTCATGCCTGGCACATGGTCAACATTCAATAAATGCAAGTTAGCTACCATTAAGGGGCTACAGGATTCAATTAGCAAAGTAAGAGTGACAGCTGACATTAATCTGTAATCCTTTCTCTCCTAGGTTTTACTTTGTATACCCATGACAAAGACATTTTCTATCATGATGGCTGAGGTTATATAACTGCATGGCCAATTCACTGATATCAAATCCTTTCTGTATCACCGCTTTACTAAATCACTGCTGGCCTTCAACTCTTCCACAAGCCCCTCTCCCTGCACCTTCCTCACTCTCTGTATCTCCATCCATTTCCATCTGCCTTATTCAATCCCAGGGAAATGTCTTTTCCTCCTTGTCCTTTGGTTTGCTTTGCCCACCTCCAGTTTTAAATCTTCCACACTCTCCAGCTGCTCTGCCTGCAGCAACCTCCCATTGCGGGTCCCCCTTCCTTTCTTTAAGCCCCCTCTCATCCTACCTTCTCCTCAAAAAACCCATCCACAAAGACAGTGAATGAAAATAGGAGTCAGGTTCCCACTCATACCTAAATATCATCAACTACCTTCTAACCCTTACCCACCCACAGCTGATAAAAATAAGCCTTTAAAAAACAGAATGAGTCACATTAATTCAACCTCCCCTCATTGTACCACAAGGAGCTCAGTCTCCAGGCCCTGCACGTGCATAACAGGGAAGTCCATGTGAATGATGGTTCAGGAGCAAGCTGCTGAGGCAGTAGCCTGGGTCCTCTCACCTTCCCTGCATTGCACCAGGGTATACTGGACATCCCAAGGCAGAAGTAGAGGACCCAGTAATTCACCTGCAAACCTGCAGAAGGAAACACACACCACCCAAGCAGTCCCTTCCTCCCTCCACCACTCCCACCACCATTAGTCAACCTTTTTGGATTTCCCCCATCTGCTTTGGAAGCAGCACCCAATATGTATTGTATTCAATGCAGTACTGCACAAGTTTGTGGTGAGAGAAGCTAGTCTATTCTTTATAACACCTCATTATCAACCAACAAACAGATAGTAGGTAGTTCTTATTTTTTCCTAACAGCTATTTCTTTTAAGAACTGGTCCTTCTTTGTTACACACACACACACACACACACACACAATTTACCTGGATTGGGCCATAGTATCTCATCCCCCTGGAAAATGATTGGTCTAAGAATAGGCACATGACCTTAGGTAGACCAATCAGAATCCATCCTTATGTTGACCCATAGACAAGGAGTCAGAGATGTGCCTTTTCTTCCTGGGGTTGCTAAACTGGAAGGATGTTTCCATGGGATATTCATTAACTATCTTCCTTAGCATATTAAAAGAGCCTGTCTGCAGGAAGCAGAGGGACAATAAAAGAGATTGACAGAGTCACACAAAGTCATAGCAACATCATTTAAACCAAACTTTAAGCCATATCCATCCTCAGCTCCCTGTTGCAGGAACCTTTTTTTATTTAACCCCGTTGGAGTTGGTGTCCTACTACTTGCTACCACAACTGATATTTAGCTCATTTGCACCTGTTTGGCAGTATCCATGGTTAATGGTCAGCATCGATTCTGTGTTACCAGCTGTTTCATGTTTTGGTTAGCACCACTGCTTTCAGTGAAAAGTCCTGGCCCATCAGAGTGGGTGGCTGGGAGTGCCAGCCAGGCCGTGGGTCGGCAGCCTCTGCTCTCTGTAGACTGTAGCTGCCTCCTTGTCATGTCTCCCTCCCCCGCTCCCACTTCAACAGGGAGTCAAGGCCTGAAAACTCCCATCTCTAAGATGTGAAGAGAACTGCAGAGGCAGGAGTAAGCTCTGTGTTCCGAATACTCTTCGCACGGTCCCTGGCTAGAGGCTCTTTGTAAGAAAGGATGCAAGACCACACTGGCATATGCCACAAGGAGGAGACAGGAGGACTAATTTGGAAGAGTCAAGTCAAGAAAGATGAAAACTTACTGTTCAGAGAGGCAAAAGTCTCAAAATAAGAGTAGGCCGTCTTCTTGGGGAGATGGCACTGCCAATATAATAACAAGCATGGTGTTTCTCCTTCCTGGGAGATTAGATTTGAGTGGAGGATTTCTGAGCAAACCAAATGCTATGAACTGAATTGTGCCCCCCTCCACCACCAAACTCATGCATTGCAATCCTAACACCCACTGTGATGATATTTTGGACATGGGGGCTTTGGGAAATAATTAGGTTTAGATGAGGTCATGTGAGTGGAGTCTTCATGATAAGATTAATGCCTCTATAAGAATAGAAACAAAGGCTGGGGTTACTTCAGTGGTAGAGCACTTTCCTAGCATGCATGAGGTCCTGGTTTTCATCCAGGTCCATGAGGAGGAGGAGGAGGAGGAGGAGGAGAAAGAAGAAGTTTAGCCACACAAAGATATCCTTTAGCCCCTCAGGAAGAGTCCCCAATGCTATCACAATGTTCTCACAGATCAGTCAGAGCTATCCCTAAACAGCAGCTTCTGCTACTCCTCTCTTCCCCATGGCCTCTGTGGTCTGTCCACTGTCCTCAAAGTTCTCAGGGAGCTAAGGAGCTCTTTATAGGAAGGATGTAACACAAGAGTAGCCTCTCTGGGTTACACTCAGTTGCTGAGGCTCACAAACCCCAAAGTGTTACAAGCCTTTGACCTTGATTAGGGTCTGTTTAGGAAAAATATCAGGATTTAGAGTGAGCCTAACACAAAACTCTGACTCTAAGACAGAAGAGGTAGGTTTCCACCCTATGGCTTCTTAGGCAAATCAGTCTATTCTCTCCCCAGATTCTACCCACCAAGGGAGAGCTTGGCTTTTCCAAGTCAGACAAGACATCCCTTTGCCCAGAGCAGGGACCGCTCCCTCCACTGACTCCAATTAAAGATCTGGTCCCATGTGGCTTGGCTTGACTCACTAAGAATAGAGCTGTTGGGTTCTTGAAAACAAAAAGTCTCAAGGAATGCACTCCATTGTGGCATCTTGTTAGGCAAGTGGAGGCAAACAGATGTATGAGGAGGAGGGTTGTCACATACCTCCACAGGATAGACTTGGCCAGGTCTCTGTTCTAGTCCAGGCCTGTGATGCAGATACACAGTTACCACTTGGATTCTGTTGAGACCTATTAAGGGCATTTCCATTTGGATAACTCTGGGAGAAGAGTCAGGGCCTGGTGGCACTTGGCAGAGCACAGTGTGGATGCTAACAGTGGCCAGTTGCCTAGAGAGTGTGTACGAGAGAGAGACACTGACTAATGTTATATGGAGAGACAGCCAATCCCAGGAAGGGGATGTAACAAGGTGGGCCGAGATTAATCTTTAAGATCCTTATTACCCATCAGATGGCTGTGCTTGATATTCCAGGACCCCTTCCCAGGGGGGCTTCTCCCCTTCCCTTAAAGTTCTGCCAAGGCTGTGGAATGTGCCAAGAAACAGGATATTTAGGGAATGCATCTCCTTTCTCTCTCTGGGAGGCACTTAGGCAGCCCATGCCTGCAAGGAAGGTAGACATCCAATAGCAGGAGTGATTTGCCATCTTCAGGAGAATGAACCACTCAGTACATTGTTCCTCCAGGGCTCAGCAAGGGAGGGGACAGAGTTCCCTAGTCTCATGCCTCGACCCATCATGTCATCTCCCTGAGAGTTTGTGCATGCTTGTCTTCCTGGCTCCAAGAACATCTGCTCGGGGCTTTGCAGTGTCCCATTTATATCCCTGGCTTTGGCTCTCACTTAATTTATGGTTTTGCTGCCATCATCAGGAAGGCCCTGGGCAAATGCAGTGGGAATCCAATGACTGTCGCCGAGAGGGCCCAGGGTCTTGGGAAATTTTGTCTAGTAGGAGGAAACACAAAACACAGAAGTATACCCAGGGGAGGCATTTTAGCTCTGTTAATCCCCAGATTACCTTTACAAAGAAAAATTAAGGGAAAATTTAGATTAGAGTTAAGTAAGGGATATTACGAATGCAAGCTTTTATGAGTCTGCTAGGAAAATGAACATTTCCAAGTTACTGAGAGGCCAATCTGAGATGCTTATGCTATGGATACAGATAAAGACTGAATTGTGTGGCAGAGATCACTGAAATGGAAGAGATTAGAAATCGAAATGGGGGCAAAAAAATACCTTGAATTAAATAAACTTCAACATTGTCATTGATTTTATTGATTAGAAAATAATTCACATTGATGTGGTAAATAAAACTTTCCGAAAGGATGATGAGGTGGCCAACTGGGTGACAGGTAATTAAAGCCACCATGAAAAGTGGTTCCCCAAAGTGCCTGGTAGTGGGAGGAGACTTGCCAGTCAGGGTGAGAGGTGCTCCTGGTGCCCTGGACGCTCCACCCGCCCTCTTTTTTCAGGGCCTGTTTGACACAAGCTGCCCTTCACACCTCTGCACTGTCCTAGCCACCTCCCAAGCCACTGATACAGGTTGGCCACCTCTGCCACCACTGCCCTTCTGAGGTCAGACAACACTCTTGGATGTTGAGCCATTATCTCAAACTCAAAAGCTGAATTAACATCCTCTTTTCTTTCTGTCCCCTATCTTCCAATTTAGTTCTATTTCTTGGCTTCATTTCTCACAGTAGCACCCGTGGTTCTCTCAATCATCCAGACTTGAAACCACCAAGTTGCTTTTTACTTTGCCTTTGTCAACCCTACACTCTTAAACTCCCTCTGTACCAAAGACTTCACCTTACCCCAAAGAAATTATCAGGCCTATATCCCAGGCTTCTTGGACCTTATCTCTAGGACCTTGTAATGTGCTGCCTGATAAGAGTGTCTGTTTACCTGGGAGCTTTGGGCCATATCAGATAACATATCAGTGATTTATGGTGATTTATGTGATTTATGGTGGAGGCTGTGGGTCCTATGGTATGAGTTCAACCTGCAGAGGGGCTAGAGCCTAAAGGTCAGCCATGTAGGCAATCAACCATGTCTAGATGATCAAGCCCCAGTGAAAACTCTGGATGCCAGTGAGCTTCCCTGGTTGGCAGTACTCCATGTGTATTGTCACATCATTGTCAGGAGGAGACAACAGTGTCCATGACTCCACTGCAAGAGGACAGCCGCAAGCTCCATGTTAGAAACTTCCCTTCACCCTGATCCATGCATCTCATCCCTTGCCTTTCACTGTAATAAACCACAACAGTGAATATAACAACTGTCAGTGAGTTCCACAAGCAAATTATCAAACCTAAGGGTGACCTTTCCCTCACCCTTGAACTTGTAATTAATATCAAAGGTACAGGCTGCCCCCTAATACGCCCCCCCACCATTGCCAGAACCTACAACTGAGTTGGCAATAAGGGATTGTTTGATACTTGAAAGTCTACAGAGGACTTTCAAAAATTTCTCTATCTCTAAAACTGTAAGCCAGTTGAGGGCAGGAGCTATATCCTGGTTAGCTTGTAGGGTTTGTTGTTGTTTTGGTTTGTTTTATTCCTAGCACCTGAGACATATGAGGTGATTAATAATTTATTTTTAAATTAATGAAATAGCCATGCATCCAGCTAAGACCAAGTGGCAAGTGAAATATGTGGTTCAAATTTGCTATTGATCCTGAAACTTTTGGAAATAAGCAAGTTAATACTATGATCTGAGAAGATCAGAAAGAGAAAACTTATCACAGTGAAATTTAAGACAAAGCTTGGCCGGGTTGGTGGTGGCTGGTCGAGGCTACCCTTCCTCATATTCCCAGTTCCATGAACTAGCACCTCAAGCTATGGATTCAAAAAACAGATTGGAAACCTTAGCCACATATATTCAACTGCCCACTGAATATGTCACAATTTATTCAACATCGTCGAATTGGAGCTTATCAACTTGCCCACCTACAAGCCTGCCTCTTCCTAGCACACCCCTAACTCAGTGAGCAACACTCTCATCTACCCAGTGGCCCAAGCCAGAAAACTGGAAAGCATCCTTCTCTCTCGCTCTCTCTCTCTCTCTCTCTCTCTTACCCCTTCTTCCAATTATCACCAAACTCAGTGGATTCTTTTTCTAAATATTCTCTCTCTATTCCCAGCCCTACTTCTTCAGAAGAGGCCATCATGGTCTCTCAACAGGCTTGCCACTTCCTGCCTGCTGGTCTTCCTGCCTCACCACCTGGCCCCCTCCAATCCATTCACAATGCAACCAGAGTGATTATTTTGAATGAAGCACACATCTTAACCTTGTATGACTTCATTAAAGCCCTACATGATCTACCTCCCACACATTTTTACCACCTTCCTGTCTAGCTTCATCTCTCACCACTTCCTCCTCATACTTGATGCCTCAGCTATTATAAGCTCCATCCTGTTCCTCAAATTCACTATATTTTGTCCTGTGTGTGTGTGTGTTGGTGGGGATTGAACCCAGAGATATTCTGCCTCTGAACTACATCCCCAGCCCCATTTTATTTTTTATTTTATTTTATTTATTTATTTTTTTCATTTGTGATACTGGGGATTGAATTCAGGGGCATTCTACCTCTGAGCTACACCCCCAGCCCAATTTTATTTTTTTATTTGGAAACAGGGTCTCACTAAGTTGCTGAGGCTGGCCTCGAACCTGCAATCCTCCTGTCTCAGCCTCCCAAGTACTGGGATTAAAAGCATGCACCACCACGCCTGGCTGTTTTTATCTTAAAACAGGGTCTCATGAAGTTGCTGAGGGCCTCACTAAGTTTCTGAGGCTTACTTGCCTCAAACCTAAGATCCTTCTATCTCAGACTTCCAAGTACTGGAATTACAGGTATGCACCACCATGCCCAGCTGCACTTTATCTCTTGATTGTAGGCTTGTGCCCATCCTATGTCTTCTGCCTGGAACACTATTTCCTCCATTTGCCTAGCTAATTCCTACACATCATTAGGTCTAATGGAGTTTAATACTGTGGAAAGTCTTCTGTAACATATTGAATTTTCCAAAGATGGTACAATATCTCTCATTCCACATTTCTTTGGAGCCCTGAGCTGTTCAAGTATGGGAGCTAACCATTTTGAAGTTGTCATGTTTTAAAGAAGCTCAGGTCACATGGAGAAGTCATATGTAAGTGCTCCAGTTGATAGCCTCTGCCCAGGTACCAGACACGTGAGTGAAGACGCCTCCCATGATTCCATCTCCCAGTCATTTCAGTCTTTCTGGCAAGAGGAACCAGACATTGTGCAACAGAGAAGAATGGACCTCATTGTGCACTTCCCAAATTCCTGACCCGCTAATTCTGTGAGCATAATTATCTCATGCTATTAAGCCACTAAGTTTGGGGGCCATTTAGTACCCAGCACCAGTAACATACACCATCCCTGACTACCCAGGTCTGAACTGGGCTCCCATTCTCTGAATTCCCATGGCATTGTGTACCTTTCCCATATGAATTTTCTACACTGAATTATCATTTCCAACTCACTCATCTCTACCACACACTAGACCTTAAGTCTATAAAGGCAGAGATCACATTACCTTATGCACCTATACATCCTCAGCTCTCTACAACAGTTCCCGGCACAAAATAGGTCATAAGTAATAACTTTGCAACAAATCTTCAAAAAGTAAGTGTCATAACAGCACTAGAAGACTTGTCACAAGCGTCACCATTATAGGAATAATAGAGCCCAGAATGTGCACCCCATGAGCCGGATATGTCTACTTCATGTAGGAGAGCACCTTGGGTTAGAGCATTAACAGGAGCCTGAGCCCAGTTCTACTACCAAGCCAGCTTTCAGTTTGTGAATTTCTTATGAAAGGAAGATGAGCCCTGCACTAGGAGGAAGATCAGATACCAGAAAGACCAAAAGGTAGGAGCTATGGCTCTAGATGTCAAATTGTATTAGGGAGTTCAGACCCCAGAGGGAAGCAGGGAGAGAAACAATGGCTGGCCTTCGTCTGAGGTCTGAAGTTAATTATTAATCCAGAGCCTGACCCAAATCCACTGAGGTCAGAGTTAAATCCTGATTTCAACAGAGGCCTTTGTGGAGCTCCAAAGATCTAGGGAAAAGGGCCAGGGTGTCACACAGGGCAATGATGAAAGGATCAGCAAAATTCATTTACTGGATGAGGAAAAATTAAAGGCATTTACTCAAGAAGCCAAGGTTTTATTCGGAGAAAGTAGATAGAAATTAAACACTTTAATTCTGTGGTCAAGAGAAAACCTAAGAATAATAATAGTGAGTAATAACAGTGAGGAAAATTATTTAATATGGTTTCTTGATTAGAATTAGAGATAATGGATTAGAAGTTTGTTTTGCCATGGGTAAAATGAGTATTACTATCAACGCAACAACATTTCAATAAATTAGACAAGGGATTAAGGATTCGAATGAAGATTTTCTAAGGGAGAAACTAGAAATTCAATAAAAACTATTTTGACAGTAAACAATGACTTTTGAGATTTTCCTATTTCCTGTTACCTGAGTTTTCATTCTTGAAATATAAATGTACAACAGGAGTTGCTAATAAAATAGCCAATTCTAAGAAATGCAGAGTGGATATTTGCCAGAAGATGTTTCACAATCATTGAGGGTTGGGGTCTTGCAGAGGTTTGCGATGGCTCCTTAAAAACTAAAGAGTAAGCCGGGCGTGGTGGCGCACGCTTGTAATCCCAGTACTTGGGAGGCTGAGACCAGAGGATCCGGGTTCGCGGTCAGCCTCAGCTACTTAGTGAGGCCTTCCACAACTTAGTGAGACCCTGTTTCAAAATAAAGATTAAAAAATAGGGCTGGGGGTGTACCTTGGAGGTAGAATGCCCCTGGGTTCAATCCCAGTACCACCAAAAAAACAAAACAAAACAAAACACAAAACTAAAGAGTAAGCCCGGTGTGGTGGCGCACTCTTGTAATCCCAGTACTTGGGAGGTGGAGACCGGAGGATCCGGGTTCGCTTCGCGGCCAGCCTCAGCTACTTAGTGAGGCCCTCTGCAACTTCGTGAGACCCCGTTTCAAAATAAAGGATAAAAAATAGGGCTGGGGGGGTAGCTCGGAGGTAGAATGCCCCTGGGTTCAATCCCCAGTACTGCAAAAAAAAAAAGCTAAAGAGTAAATTTTAGTGATTTTTGGATATGCAAAACATATACATAATATAAAATTTAACAGGTATGAGAGTATATAAAATACAACTAAATCTCAACACTGTTTTTGTTAATGTCCAGTTTTTTTTTTCGTGAAAATTGAAAATCCTTGAATTGTCTTATTTTGGGCCTACTTCAAGAATAGCAATAGGAGTAATTTTCTGTGTTTGTACCAAAAAAAGGTCTATTCAACTTATATATGGTGTTATTGGAGTCACTGTATATTTGAATTCAACTTAATTTAGTTTCTCTCCTCCTGACATTCTGAAACTTATGACCATGGCAAAATTCTACCACCTAGTGGAAAAACTCTCCACTGTTTTTACTAAGTTCATTGTAGAATTTAGAATATATTAGCTGTTAGCCTTCACTACATATGTAGATCACTTTAAAAACTTTCTTTTAAGGGAATAAACTGTTAATATTACCTTCATGGAAAGATTTGTAAATTTTAGTCACAAAAATTTCAATAATATTATTACAATTTTTAGATAGACAGTAATTAATGTAAATTGCAGACATCTGCTTTCATTGTTAGGACTTTTTTTCATTTTTGTGTTTATTTAGTGCTGATTACATCAAGATCAAGGTAAAAGTGGGGGACATCAGGAACAGTTTTAATCTCCTGTATGTACTAAGCATGATAAATTTGTATCCACATCTGTCACATCTGTCTGTGAAAGTCATTCAGACTGAGAAAGAATCACGGTCTTTTTTCTTCCCTTAAGTGTGTGAAACAAGGTGTGTGTGTGTGTGTGTGTGT
>PVJS01050233.1:0-14390 GCA_004027185.1 Glis glis | reverse complement strand
ACCCTGTTTCAAAATAAAGAATAAAAAACAGGACTGGGGGTGTAGCTCGGAGGTAGAATGCTCCTGGGTTCAATCCCCAGTACCGCCAAAAAAAAAAAAAGAAGTGGGTGATGAGCTGGGTGTGGTGGTGCACGCTTGTAATCCCAGTACTTGAGAGGCTGAGACAGGAGGATTGCAGGTTGGAAGCCAGCCTTGGCAACTTAGCAAGACTCTGTTTTCAAATAAAAAACAAAATCGGGCTGGGGGTATAACTTGAAGGTAGAATGCCTTTGGGTTCAATCTCCAGTACCACACACACACAAAAAGAAGTGGGTGATGAGCGTACCCCTGTAGTGCATAGAATGAGGTGAAAAGAGGGCCAAAGAGAGAACACTGGAGGAACACTGACAAATAGTTAATATACATGCATCGAAGAACATAAAAAAGAGACTAAGAAGAAATGGTCAAAGTAGTATGAGGAAAACCTGGAGACTATGATGTCACAAAACCAAGTGAAAAGAGGGTTTAAAAGAGGATGAGAAGCCGGGTGTGGTGGCGCACGCTTGTAATCCCAGTACTTGGGGGGCAAAGACCGGAGGATCCAGGTTCGCGGCCAGCCTCAGCTACTTAGTGAGGCCCTCCGCAACTTAGTGAGACCCTGTTTCAAAAGAATAATAACTAGGGCTGGGGGTGTAGCTCAGAGGTAGAATGCCCCTGGGTTCAATCCCCGGTACCACAAGAAAAAAAAAAAGAGTATGAGAGCCAGGTGTGGTGGTGAATGCCTGTAATCCCAGTACTTGGAAGGCTGAGACAAGAGGATTGCAGGTTCGAGGACAGCCTCAACAATTTATCGAGACTCTGTTTCAAAATAAAAGATGAAATAGGGCTGGTGGTCTACCTCTGAGGTAGAATGCCCATGGGTTGAGTCCTCAGTATCATACACACACACACACACACACACACACACACAGGATGAGAGCCGGGCATGGTGGCACACACCTGTAATCCCTGTACTTGGGAGGCTGATACAGGAGAATCGCAGGTTTGAGGATAGCCTCAGCAACTTAGAGAAACCCTCATCAACTTAGTGAGACCCTGTTTCAAAATAAAAAATAAAATAGGGCTCTGGGTGTAGCTCAGAGGTAGAATGCCCCTCAGTTCAATCCCCAGTACCACACACACAAAAAAATAAAAAGAATAAAAGGGGGGGGGACTGGAGGTGTAGCTTGGGGGTAGAATGCCCCTGGGTTTAATCCCTAGCACCAAAATAAAATAAAGATTAGATAGCAGAAGATTAATAAATAGAATGAAGATAGACTGGTCAAGGAACCAGGGTTCTTTATAATATACAAGGATTGTTTTAGAGGGAAAAACTGAAGAAGAAAATAAAAAATAAGGCTGTTGTCAAAATGTGGGATATCTGGATATATTATTTCAGAAGTGGAGCATTTTTAGGTGATCAAGGGATTCAAGTATAGCCATTGGAATGGGAAAGCTCAATTGGAATGGAGAAAAGCTTATTGAAAACTAAGTAAATAAGTAAACTCCAAGACCAGAATGTGAAAAATGTCCAAGCATCATATGATCTTGGAAGCTAAACAGGGTTGGGTCTAGTTAGTACTTGGATGGGAAAAATGTCCATTGAGAAGGGTAAAATCATGGCAGGTTTTGTGGTGGGGAGGAAAACAGTGGTCCAGAAGCTAATTAAAAAAAAAAAAGGAAGCCAGTCGTGGCAAACACCTGTAATCCTAGTATTTGGGAGGCTGAGATAGGAGGATCGCAGGATCGCAGGTTCGAGGACAGCCTCAGCAATTTAGCGAGGCCCTCCACAACTTAGTAAGACTCTGTTTCAAAAAAAAAGTTTCACACTTTCCTGATATTGACAGATCTTATCTGTCCTATTAAATATTTGCTCTTTGGAGAGTTGGAATCCTTCAGGACTCAGGGAGGGATGCTGCCTCTTGGTAAAAATCTCTGGACACTTACATTAAAAAAAATTCTTGCATCTGAACCATAAACTGTTAAAGCTGGCTGGGCGTGGTGGCGCATGCTTGTAATCCCAGTACTTGGGAGGCTGAGACTGGAGGATCCGGGTTCGCGGTCAGCCTCAGCTACTTAGTGAGGCCCTCCACAACTTAGTGAGACCCTGTTTCAAAACAAAGAATGAGGGGTGTAGCCCGGAGATAGAATGCCCCTGGGTTCAATCCCTGGTACTGCAAAAAACAAAACAAAGCAAAACAAAACAAAAAACTGTTAAAGCTGGAAAGGTGCTTAGTAACTTTCTTTCTTTTTTTGTAGTACTGGGCAACTTTCTTTTTCAATCCATGCAGATCACATATGTACTGGATATGTGTCAATGATGACTGCCTAGCATCCAACTCTCCTGTCTCTGAACACTTCGATCCCTCTTTAGGGAAATTCTGCATTATACTAAGTGAAGACAATTCCTCTGCTTGCCTTCCACCACCTCCTATCACAGTGGAAGTTGTCTTCTTCCATTTTTTTATTCCTAATAGCACAATACCACAGACTGGGCAAGTTATAAAAAATTCTATTTTGGCTCATGTTTCTGGTTCAAGGTTGAGGGGCTGTATCAGATGATGGCTTTCTTGCTGGCATGACCTTTTTTTGTAATATTTTTCTTTGAACTTCTTTTTTTGGATATTTAACACTTATTTTTATTTTATATGCTTTTATTGGTGCATTATAGTCTTACATCATAATGTAAATCATGTTAACAGTGACATACATGCACAGAGCCCCCCCCCAGATCCCTCCCCATCCCCCCTTCTGCCATACAGAGTACTGAGATTGACATTGGTATTTTCACATATGCTCACATATCTGATGATAGTAATTCCTTCAATGAACCTCTCTTTTCCCCCTCCCCTTCCCTTAGACCACCTCCCTGGCTTCACCACGGCTTCTCCTCCACTGTCTGGAGTCCCTCTGGTATCCCAGTTACTCCCTAGCTTGCGTATATTAGAGAAAACATATGACCCTTCACTTTCTGTGACTGGCTAATCTCACTTAACGTAATGTTCTCCAGGTCCTTCCATTTTCTTGCAAATGACATAATTTTGTTCTTCTTTATTGCTGAATAGAATTCCATTGTGTGGATATCCCATAAATTTTGTAATCCATTCATCTGTTGATGAGAACCTAGGTTGGTTCCATAATTTGGATATTGTGAATTGTGCTGCTATGAACATGAGTATGCATACATTACTGTAGTTCTCTCGTTTCAAACCCTTTGGAAAGATACCCAAGAGTGGTATAGCTGGATCATATGGTGAATACATTCCCAGTTTTCTGTGAAATCTCCACACTGATTTCCATAGCAGCTGAACTAATTTGCAATCCCACCAACAGTGTAGAAGAGTTCCAATTTCCCCACAGCCTCACCAACATTTATTATTTTTTGACTTCTTGATGATTGCCATTCTGATTGGGGTTAGATGAAATCTCAGTGTAGTTTTGATTTGCATCTCCCTGATTGCTAATAATGTTGAAGATTTTTTCATGTATCTACTGGTCATTTGTATTCTTCTTTTGTGAAGTGTTTATTGAATTCCATTTCTGGATTGGGTTTTTTTTTAGTATAAAGTCTTTTAAATTCTTTGGATATTCTAGATATTAGTCCTCTATCAGAGGGATAACTGGCAAAGATCTCCCATTCTGTAGGCTTTCTCTTTAGACTCTTGATGGTTTCCTTTGATGAGTAGAAACTTTTTAATTTAATACCATCCCATTTATTAATTCTTATTTTGATTTTCTGAACTTTGGGGGTCTTGTTGAGGAAGTTTCTACCCATGCCTATATGTTGGAGTGTTGGACCTAAGCCCTCCTCTAGTAGCTTCAAAGTCTCTGGTCTAACTTCCAGGTCTTTGATCCATCTTGAGTTTACTCCCATGCAGGGTAAGAGGTAAGGATTTAGTTCCATTTTTCTACAACTGGATAACCAGTTTTCCCAACACCATTTGTTGAAAGGATGTCTTTTCTCTAATGTATGTGTCTGGCACCTTGTTGAAAATCAATTGGCTATAAGTGTGTGGATTTGTTTCTGTATCTTCTATTCTATTCCATGAGTCTATATGTCTGTTTTTGTGCCAATACCATGCTGTTTTTTTTACTATAGTTCTGTAGTATAATTTGAAGTCAGGAATTGTGATACCTCCTGCATGGTTCTTATTGCTGAGAATTGCTTTGGATATTCTGGGTCTTTTGTTTCTCCATATGAAATTTAGGACTGATTTTTCTAGGTCTGTGAAGAATGGCTTTGGTATTTTGATAGGGATTGCATTGACTCTGTAGATCACTTTTGGTAGAATGACCATTTTTTTTTTTTTTGCCGTACTGGGGATTGAACACAGGGGCGTTCTACCTCCGCGCTACACCCCTGGCCTTGTTTTTTTTATACTTTATTTTGAAACCGGGTCTCATGAAGTTGCGGAGGGCCTCGCTAGGTAGAGAGAGAGAGAGAGAGAGAGAGAGAGCGAGCTGAGGCTGGCCGCGAACCCGGATACTCCGGTCTCCGCCTCCCAAAGTACTGGGATTACAAGCGTGCGCCTCCACGCCCGGCTAGAATGACCATTTTGATAATATTTATTCTGCCTATCCAAGAGCAAGGGATATCTTTCCATCTTCTAAGTTATTCTTCAATTTCTTTCCTTAGTGTTTTATAATTTTCATTGTAGGGGTCTTTTACCTCCTTGGTTAGGTTTATTCCTAGGTATTTTATTGGTTTTAAGGTTATTGTGAATGGAATTGTTTTCTAGATTTTTTTCTCAGTGGATTCATGGTTGGTGTAGAGAAAAAGTACTGAATTCGTTAGGTTGATTTTGTATCCCGCTACTTTGCTGAATTTCGTAATCAGCTCTAGTAACCTTTTGGTTGAGTTTTTTTGATCTTCTAACTGTAGGATCATGTCATCTGCAAGTAGAGATAATTTTAATTCTTCTTTTCCTATTTGAATTCCTTTGATATCCTTCTCTTGTCTTATTGTGCTGGCAAGAGTCTCAAGGACTATATTGAAAAGGAGTGGTGATAGTGGGCATCCTTGTCTTGTTCCTGATTTTAAAGGGAATTCCCGCAGTTTTTCACCATTCAACATGATGTTGGCTTTGGGTTTATTGTATATTGCCTTAATGATGTTGAGGTTCATTCTTCTATTCCAATTTTTTGCAGTATTTTTAGCATGAATAGGTGTTGGATTTTGTCAAATGCTTTTACAGAGTCTATTGATATGATCATGTGATTTTTGTCATTAGTTCTATTTATGTGGTGAATAACATGTATTGATTTGCATATGTTCAACCAGGCTTACTTTCCTGGGATGAAACCAACTTGATCATGGTGTACAATTTTCTTGATGTGGTTTTGAATTTTCATGGCTAGTATTTTTTTTTAGAATTTTTGAGTCTATGTTTATCAATGATATTGGTCTGTAATTTTCTTTCCTTGTGGTATCTTTATTTGGTTTTGGTATTAAGGTGATACTGGCCTCATAGGAGGAGTCTGGAAGAATTCCATCTATTTCAATTTCACGGAATAGCTTGTGAAGTATTTGGTTTAGTTCTTCTGTAAAGATTCTGTAGAATTCAACTGGAAATCCGTCTGGACCTGGGCTTTTCTTTGATGGAAGACTTTTTATTGCTGTTTCTCTCTCTTTGCTTGCTATTGTTCAGTTTAGGTTTTCTGTATCTTCTTGGTTCAATTTAGGTAGGTTGCATGTGTCTAGAAATCTGTCGATTTCTTCCATGTTTTCCAGTTCATTGGAATATAAATTTTCAAAATACTTTCTGATGATCCTCTGGATTTCCCCTTCTGTCTGTGGTGATGTCTCCTTTTTCATATCTGATTTTAATAATTTGGGTTGGTTCTCTCTTTTGGTTAGGTTGGCTAGTGGTTTGTCAATCTTTTTTTTTTTTTTTTTTTTTGCAGTACCGGAGATTGAACCCAGGGGCGTTCTACCTCTGCGCTACACCCCTGGCCCTATTTTTTATACTTTATTTTGAAACTGGGTCTCACGAAGTTGCGGAGGGCCTCACTAAGTAGAAAGAGAGAGAGACAGGGAGAGAGAGAGAGAGAGAGAGAGCTGAGGCTGGCCGCGAACCCGGATCCTCCGGTCTCCGCCTCCCAAAGTACTGGGATTACAAGCGTGTGCCACCACGCCCGGCTGTGGTTTGTCAATCTTGTTAATCTTTTCAAAGAACCAGCTTTTTGTCTTGTTGATCCTTTGTATTTTTTTTGCTCTCTATTTCACTGATTTCTGCTCTGATTTTAATTATCTCCTGCCTTCTCCTAGCTTTGGGATTAGACTGTTCCTGTTTTTCTAGGTCCTTGAGGTGTGTCATTAGGTTGTTTATTTGGTGACCTTCTGTTTTTCTTTTTTTTTTTTTGCGGTACCGGGGATTGAACGCAGGGGTGTTCTACCTCCACGCTACACCCCCGGCCCTATTTTTTTTTATACTTTATTTTGAAACCGGGTCTCTCGAAGTTGCGGAGGGCCTCACTAAGTAGAGAGGGAGAGAAAGAGAGAGAGACAGGGAGACAGAGAGAGAGAGAGCTGAGGCTGGCCGCGAACCTGGATCCTCCAATCTCTGCCTCCCAAAGTACTGGGATTACAAGCGTGCGTCACCATGCTCGGCCTCGTGTCTCTATTTTCATTTAATTCTAGGAATTTTTTTATTTCTCCCCTTATCTCTTCTCTGATCCTGTTCTCATTCAAGCATGTATCCTCCAGTCTCCATGTATTTATGTAATTTATTTTGTTTTTCCCGTTATTGATTTCTACTTTCATTCCGTTGTGATCTGAGAAGATGCAGGGAATTATATTATATATTTTTTTAATTTGCTGGTACTTGCTTTATAGCCCAGGATGTGGTCTATTTTGGAGAAGGTTCCATGAGCAGGTGAGAAGAATGTGTAATCAGCTGTTGTTGTTGAAATATTTTGTATATGTCTATTAGGTCCATTTGTTTTATAATGTTCTTTAGATCTGAAGAGTCTTTACCATCTTTTGCCTTGGAAGAGCAATCTAGTGGCATGAGTTGTTGTTGAAGTCTCCCAATATTATTGTATTTGGGTCTATTTGAGACCTGATGTCCTGAAGAGTTTGTTTTACAACAGTGGGTGGACCCACATTTGCACCATAAATGTATACTATCATTATATCTTCTTGTTGGATTGTTCCTTTTATTAATAAGAAGTGACCTGCTTTGTCTCTTCTGATGTGTTTTAGCTTAATGTCTGTTCTGTCAGATATGAGCATTGCTACCCCTGCTTGTTTTTTTTGTCTCTATTTGTATGTTATATCTTTTTCTATCCTTTCACCTTTAGTATATGGATATCTTTGCCTGTAAGGTGAATTCCTTGCAAGAAACATATAGTTGGATTATGTTTTATGCTCTGTTTTCCATGTGGTCTAGCCCACCAGTGGTGGTTTCTATTGCGGTCTTTAATTCATTTATTGACTCCTTCATTTTGTTCAAAACCTCTTTTTGGTTCTTTCTTAGGGCCTCAATTTCTCTGTTGATATGTTCTTTCATTTTGTGTACACTTTCTTTGAAGCCTTTCATCATATTGAAGGTCAAAGTTCGGAATTCTTCTTGCATTACCTGCAGATCAGTATCAGTGATCTCCCTTGTTGTTGAGTTGTGGGTATTTATTGTTTCCTTGCTGTTCTTCATTCTCATATTTTCAGAGTTCTCAGACTTGTATTTCTGTTGTCTTGGCAGATTCTTCCTCTTTGTGTGTGAGTCCTGTGTCTATTTGTTGTCCCTTTATAATAAGGTCTATGCTGGGGATATATATTTGCCTCTACCAATCTGTGTCATATAATCAAAGTTTTGAGTTTGTCCCCTGAGCCTCTTTAACAAGATATAGTTCTTAATGCAGGCAAACAGGAAACTCTGTAGGACTGGAGACTATGGTGTTCTGTTCAGAGCCTGTAGCCTGCTGGTTGGGATTTAATGCCCCACAGACACCACCACTGCTCTGCTGATTGTGAGCCCATGATACTGCAGAGTGCTGACCTTGGGCCTCTGTGGCCACTGTGCCAAAGATCAGTATGGCCAGCGATTGCTATGTTCCAAGCTTGTGGCCCGGCTTGCTGAGCTTTGATGGCCCAGGGACACCGCCCTTGACCTGCTGGTTACAATCACATGGAGCTGTCATTCACTGGCATCACTGTCATTCATGCATGCTAGATACAAACTCTGCTGGCAGAGAGAGTGTTGAGTTTCCAGCCTGTAGCTGTTATCACATGATTCCTTGTTGGCTCCTGGGCTCCCTGCTTTCATTGCTGAAGTTATGGCATTGAGGCTGTGCTGTTCTGAGCCTGGGACTTGGGTAGCTCAGTTATTTAGCCCTGGGGACATTACTGCTGCTCTGGGCAGCTGCAATCACGTTAGCCCTTGTTGGCCTTTGGGTTTGGTGCTGGTAGTACCCAAATATGAATTTATAGCTTTCTGAGCCTGCACCCAGTAGGCTCAGTTATTTCTCCTCACAGACACCACAGCTGGCTGTCCATCCTGTAGTGATTGCTAGGCCTTCTGGGCAGTTGGGACTGTGTCGAGTGTGGAGAGAAAAGTCAACTGCTTTTGATGATGGTCTGTAGTTGCTGGCTTCACAAGAATCTACTGTTTCTTTGCTGGAGGTCTCTGGGAGCCGCCATGCTGGCGTGGCCCAGCCAGGATGGCTCCGCTGTGGCTGCCTCCACTCACCAGGTGAGATGTGTGGAGCTCTTTTCAGTCCTCTCCTCTCTCTGCTGCCTCTGATTGTGCTGAGTTTCAACTGTCATTTTGTTGCATTTTGGCTGCTTTTCTTTCTTTGTCAAGAAGCAGTCTTCCCATTGATTGAGTTTCGAGTCTTGGAGCACCTGAAACATGCTATCTCCCTGTATTCCTCCATCTTTAATCCCCTCTTTGAACTTCTTTACTAGCCGTGCATTCCATTGAATCTGTCTCTCTCTCTCTGTGTGTGTGTCTCTCTCTCTCTCTCTAGCATGTTGGGGATTGAACCCAGGGCCTCATGAATGCTAAACAAGGGCTCTACCACTGAGCTACACCCCAGCTCCACTGGGTTTAAACCCAGGGGATTCCACCTCTGAACTACACTCCTAGCCCTTTTTTATTTTTTGTTTTGAAACAGTCTCACTAAGTTGCTGAGACTTGCCTTGAACCTGTGTGATAGTTAATCTAATTTGTCAACTTGACCGGATCATGACACACCCAAGATCATGTGACTCTGGGTGTGTAACAGCAGATTAAACAGAAAGTCCCGCCCTAAATGTAGGCAGCAGGGTTCTGATAGGTGCAGGACTTAGATAAAAGAAGGAGAAAGCCGCATAGAGGGATGCGCTACTCTTTCCGAAGAAAGCACATCTGCTCTCGTCTGAGATTGTCGGCCTCCAACTTTGCCGTTTCTCTGAAGAGCTTCTTGATCTTCTGCTCTCGTCTGAGATCGTCGGCCTCCAGACCTTCGAACTGAAACTTCACCATTGTTTCTCCGAAGAGCTCTTAGACCACTTGACCAGCTACTGGTTCCTCTGACTCTCCACGTGCAGTTGGAACGCGGGACTACATTGTAAGTTGATCTGATAAATCCCTTTTTCCATATACTCATTCTGTGAATTCTGATAGTCTAGTGAACCCTGACCAATACACCTGTGATCCTCCTGTCTCAGCCTCCCAAGTACTGGAATCACAGGCATGTGCCACTGTGCCTTGCTTCCGCTGCATCACTGTTAATGTCATGAGCATGGTAGCAACCAACTGCAATGCACAGACTAGGCAGTCCCCAGGATCTCTTTAATAGTTCCAGAGTGTTCTCTGGCTAATTATTGGTTTTTTACCTGTCAGGCAATATTGATAATCTCATCAAAAGTGGTGTTTCTGATGGGTGTGGTGGTACATGCCTATAATCCCAGTTCTTGGAAGGATGAGACAGGGGGATCGCAGGTTCAAGGTCAGTCTCAGCAACTTAGCAAGACCCTGTTTCAAAATAAAAATAAAACAGGGCTGGGGGTGTAGCTTGGAGGTAGAATGCCCTTGGGTTCAACCTTCAGCACCGAAAAAATAATGGTATTTCTACTCTGCTTAATGTTTTTCTGTTTCTTTCTATCTCTATCTCCTGGTAATTCCTTAAAGAATTTGATGATCAGACTAGAGGCAGAAAGTACCACCTCAATCTGAACCTGTCTGTTCTGAAATGTCAGTTTTCCAATAACCTTCTGACCCTCCCAATCACCAGTTACCTTGGAAATGTCACCTCCAAAATTTTTGGAGACTGACCTAGAGGGCCAATTTTGGGGCCAGGGCAAATGTGGCACTAACTTTGCCACCAGCACACCTCAGGTATGTGACTTTAATCTCACTGGGGTCAAACTTAAGTGGCATGGTGAAGCATTCGCTGTCAGATGAACCTGGATGGAGAGCAACAGAAGCAAGTTGCACCTTGGCCTCTTCTGAGCTGAAACCCAAAAGGCCCAAATGTTTATTGTCACATCATTCTTCAGAGATAAACATGTTAAGGCCTATACCTGTCACTAAGAAAACACTCAGTGGCCCAAATTTATAGTATCCCTTCACCCTAATTAAACCTCATCCACTGCTCCCAGGCTCAGTGAACTATGGAGCTACTTCCTCTTGGAATCGATCAGGCATCCTTGAAAGAAGTACAAAGGGAGAATGATAAGCCTGCCTGTGATGGATGGAATTAATCTACCAAACTGGAGAAACTAAATAATTAAATTCTTAATCACCCCCTAAGCCAGGGAGGCCAATATAGCTGAGAGACTGAGGGGGCTCTGGGGCCCAGACCAATATCCTAGAGAGGAAGAAGGGCAGAGAGGCACAGACAGAGCCCTTGAGACCAGGGAGGAAGACTAGAAGGCAGGCAGGCAGGCAGGCAGACAGATGGACAAACATGTTTATCTAATGCCACAGACTCTCTTTTCAAGTGAAAATGGAAAGAAAGGCAGCCTACCATCCACTAAAATAGGATGAGAGGAGGGTCTGGATATTCTTCTGCCCCCTCCAGATCCTTTCCTGTCCCTCCATGGGATGTATCCTGAGAATGTATGTGCATGGTATACAAGAAATTATAAATATAGTAGCTGCCATTAGAACCTCAATTGAAGTTTTGGGAAATAAAATCGAGGAAATCACTAGGAACATAGAACAAAAAGAAACACCATGACAGCTGAGTAGCTCTGTCTTCTCTCCCAGAAGACAGAAATAAGGAAAGCTGAATTAAGAAGAAATACATCCCTATCAAAACTCCTACTAGCTTCTCTGCAAAAATGGATAAGCTGATCCTAAAATTCATATGGAAATGCAAGGGCCTCAGAATAGCCAAAACTATTTTGAAAAAGTACAAAGTTGGAGAATTCACACTCTGATTTCAAAACTTTCTACAAAGCAATCAAGACAACATGGTACTGGCATTTAAGGATAGACATACGGATCAATAAAATAGAATTTAGAATTAAAAAATAAACCTTCACATTTATTTATTTATTTATTATTTATTATTTATTTATTTATTTATTTATTTATGTATTTATGTATTTTGCGGTACTGGGGATGGAACCCAGGGGCATTCTACTTCTGAGCTACATCCCCATCCCTATTTTTCTCACTAAGTTGTGGAGGGCCTCACTAAGTAGCGGAGGCTAGCCGTGAACCCGGATCCTCTGATCTCAGCCTTCCAAGTACTGGGATTACAAGCATGCGCCACCATGCCCGGCTAACCCTCACATTTATAGTCAATTCATTTTGACAAGGATGCTAAGACAATCCAATGGAAGGAAGAATAGTCTTTCCAACAAGTGATGATGGGTCAAGTGGATATCCACATGAAAATAATGAAGTTAGACTCCTCTATCTCACACCATATTAAAAATTAAATAAAAATGGATTAAAGACTATAAAGAGATAGAAGAGATAAACTATTATAATCATAGAGAAAAATATAGGTATAGCCAGGCATGGTGGCGCATGCTTGTAATCCCAGTACTTGGGAGGCTGAGACCAGAGGATCCGGGTTCATGGCCAGCCTCAGCTACTTAGTGAGGCCCTCCACAACTTAGTGAGACCCTGTTTCAAAATAAAGAATAAAAAAATAGGGCTGGAGGTGTAGCCCGGAGGTAGAATGCCCCTGGGTTCAATCCCCCATACAGCAAAAAAAAGAAAAATATAGGTATAAGTCTCTGTATCTTGGATTAGGCAGTGGTTATTAAGATAGTACACCAAAATCACAAACAATAAGAGAACAACACAGAAAAATTTCATATCATTGAAAATAAAGACTTTCTTGCTTTAAAGGATATCATGAAGAAAGCGAAAAACCCAGCCAGGAATTGTGGTGCACACCTGTAATCCCAGTATTTGGGAGTCTGAGACAGGATGATTGCAGTTTTGAGGACAGCCTCAGCAATGGAGTGAGGCTTTCTGTAACCTAGCAAGACCCTGTTTCCAAAAAAAAAAAAAAAAAAACTAAAAAAAAAAGGCTTAGGGGTGTAGTTCAGAGGTAGAATGCTCCTGGGCCCAATCCCCAGTACAACAACAACAAAAAGTAAAAAGGGAACCCCCAAAATGGAGTAAAATTTTTGCAAATCATGTATTTGATAAGGGACTTGCATATAGAATACATAAAGCACTTATATCTTTATAATAAAAGACAAATAATCCAATTTAAAAATACGTAGAGTTGGGTGTGGTGGCTCATGCCTGTAATCCTAGTACTTGGGAGGATTGCAGGTTCCAGGACAGCCTCAGCAAGTAGTGAGACTCTCATCAACCTAGCAAGACCCTGTTTCAAAATAAAAATAAAATAAGGATGGGGGTATAGCTTGGAGGTAGAATGCCCCTGGGTTCAATCCCCAGTGCCACAAAAAATAAATAAAAAATACACAAACAATCTGAATAGATATTTCACCAAAGATGATATACAAATGGCCAATTAGTATATGAAGAGATGCTCAACATCATTAGTTATAAAAAATGCAAATAACAAGATACCACTCCACATTCACAAGGAGGTTACAACAACAACAAAAAAATATAGAGAGCCAGATGTGGTGGTGCATGCCTGTAATCCCAGTACTTGGGAGGTCAAAACAGGAGGATCACAGGCTTGAGGCCAGCCTCAGCAACTTGGTGAGACCTTGTTTCAAAAGAAAAAAAGTGTTGGGGTATAGCTCAAAGGTAGAATGTCCTGGGTTCAATCCCCAGTACCAAAGTAAAAGAGAGAAAGAAAAAAAGAGGGGGGGGGCGGTGTAATGGTGCATCAGTATTTTGGAGGCTGAGACAGGAGGATCACAGGTTTGAAGCCAGAATCAGAAACTTAGCAAGACCCTGTTTCAAAATAAAAATAAAAATAGAGCTGGCCAACATCATACAGAATGGGGGAAAACAAAGTATTTCCTCTAAATTCAGGCATATGACAAAGATACTAACCATCACAATTATTCGGTATAGTACTTGAAATTCTAGACCGAGCAATAAGGCAAGAGAAGGAAATGAAAGAGATACTAATAGGGAAAGAAGAAGTAAAATTATCTCTATTTGAAGATGACATGATCTTATGCTTAGAAGATCCCCCACCAAACCAAACCCAACAAAACAAAAAAACCACAAAAAACAAAAAACTCCCTCTCAACCAGAAAAATTCTAGAACTGATAAACAAATTCAGCAAAGTAGCCATATACAAAATCAACTTACAAATGTCAATATCTTGTTGGGCATGGTGGTGGGCACTTGTAATCCCAATTCTTGGGAGACTGAGACAGGATGAGCGCAGGTTCATGGCCAGTCTCAGCTACTTGAAGAAGACCTTAGAAGGTGGAAAGATCTCCCATGTTCTTGGATAGGCAGAGTAAACATTGTCAAAATGGTCATACTACCCAAAGCAATCTACAGATGCAATGCAATCCCTATTAAAATACCAATGATGTTCTTCACAGAACTGGAAAATATGGTCCTAAAATTTACATGGAAGAACGAAAGACCCAGAATAATCAAAGCAATTCTGAGCAGTAAGAACTATACTGGAGGCATCACAATACCTGATTTTAAATTATACTACAAAACTATAGTAACAAAACAGCATGGTATTGGCACAAAAAATAGACACATAGACAAATGAAATAGAAGATACAGAAATACACTGGGTGTGGTGGTGCACACCTGTAATACCAGTACTTGGAAGGCTTAGACAGGAGGATCTCAGGTTTGCAGCTGCCTCAGCAAGTTAGTGAGGCCCTCTGCAACTTAGTGAGACCCTGTTTCAAAATAAAAATAATAAAAATAGGACTGGGTATGTAGCTCAAAGGTAGAATGCCCCTGGGTTCCATCCCCAATAACACACACACACACACACACACACACACACACACACACACACA
>PVJS01050232.1:0-14403 GCA_004027185.1 Glis glis | reverse complement strand
GAGAGAGAGAGAGAGAGAGAGAGAGAGAGAGAGAGGGAGAGAGAGAGAGAGAGGAGAGAGGAGAGATAAATCACGCGCGCCCGCGCATGCGCGATGAGGTTGGCCGCGAACTCGGATCCTCCGGTCTCCGCCTCCCAAAGTACTGGGATTACAAGCGTGCGCCACCACGCCCGGCTCTTTGCTCATTTTTTTAATTGCACTGTTGTTTTCTGTTGAGTTTTCCTTTATAAGATATACAATTTGAGCCAGATGTGGTGGCACACGCCTGTAATCACAGTACTTGGGAGGCTGAGACAAGAGGATCTCAGGTTCAAAGCCAGCTTCAGCAACTTAGTGAGATTCTCAGCAATTTAGCGAGACCCTGTTTCCAAAAAAAAAAAAAAAATAGGGCTAGGGTGTAGCCTGGGGGTAAAAGACCCTGGGTACTATCCCTAGTACCACAAAAACAAAAAGATATAAAATTTGCAAACATTTTCTCCCATTCTATGGGTTATCTTTTCACCTTCATGATGGTGTCCTCTCAAAGTACAAGAGTTATTTATTTACTTATTTATATACTGGGTACTGAACCCAGGGGCATTCTACCTCTGAGCCATACCTATTTTATTTTTTATTTTTGTGGTACCTATTTTTTTTTTTTTGGAAACAGGGTCTTGCTAAGTTGCTGAGGCTGGCTTCGAACCTGCGGATCCTCCTGTTTCAGCCTCCCAAGTACTGGGATTACAAGTGTGTGCCACCACGCCCAGCCTCTTTTATTTTTTACTTGAAAACAGAGTCTTGCTAAGTGGTTGAGAGCCTCCTTAAGTTGCTGAGGCTGGCTTCGAACCTGTGATACTGTTTCAGTCTCCCAAGTACTGGGATTACAAGCATGCACCACCATGCCCAGCCTGTTTTTTTTTTTTTTTTTTGCAGTACTAGGGATTGAGCCCAGGGCCATTCTACCTCCGAGCTACACCCCCAGCCCTTTTTTTTAATTCTTTATTTCTGAAATAGGGTCTCACGAAGTTGCAGAGGGCCTCACTAAGTAGCTGAGGCTGGCCACGAACCTGCGATTCTCCTGTCTCAGCCTCCCAAGTACTAGGATTACAAGTGTGGGCCACCACACCCAGCTCGGCTTGTTAGTTTTAATTTTGAAACAGGATCTCGCTAGGTTAATGAGAGTCTCACTATTTGCTAAGGCTGGTCTCAAACCTGCAATCCTCCTGTCTCAGCCTCCCAAGTACTGGCATTACAGGTGTGCACCACCACACCCAGTTTACACAATTTTAAAACCGAATTACAATGAATAATGGGTGTTAATTTCTTCTAAGATTTCTCTTTTGCCATTAGAGTGCAGAATTGGCTTAAGATTTAAGAAAAAGTGCTTGATCAACCTGGTGATTCAACTTCTGATTTTTGCAAAGGGTGTGTGGGTGTTGGTGGCAGAACTGTATTATGGCTTTCATGGGCCTTGGGCACTTTTGCTATAGCGTTTGGTCTCCTTCCTCCATAAAAATACTACAAATTATATTTTATGTGCTGGGCGCGGTGGCGCATGCGCGGTGGCCACGAACTCGGATCCTCCGGTCTCCACCTCCCAAGTGCTGGGATTACAAGCATGTGCCACCACGCCCGGTTTAGCCCTATTTTTTTTTTTTTGTGTGTGATACTAGGGATTGAACCCGGGGCATCCTACCTCCGGGCCCGTGCCCTATTTTTTATTCTTTATTTTGAAACAGGGTCTCACTAAGATGCGGAGGGCCTCACTAAGTTGCTGAGGTTGGCCGCAAACCCGGATCCTCCTGTCTCAGCCTCCCAAGTACTGGGATTATAAGTGTGCACCACCACGCCCAGCTTGACCAGCCCTATTTAGAAAGAGGATCTTGCTATATTGCTGAGGCTGGTCTTGAATCTGTTATTCTCTGTTATTATAGGCGTGGGCCACTGCACCTGGTTCCTTTCTTTTATTTTTTTGGTACTGGGGATTGAACCCAGGGGCATTCTACCTCTGAGCTACATCCCCAGCCCTATTTTTCTATTTTGAAACAGGATCTCACTAGGTTGATGAGTCTCACTTCTTGCTGAGGCTGTCCTCGAACCTGTGATCCTCCTGCTCAGCCTCTCAAGTACTGTGATTACAAGCGTGCATCACTATACCCAACTCTTTTTTTTTTAAAGGAAATTAAAACTAGCCGGTGTGGTGGTGCATGCCTGTAATCCCAGTACTTGGGAAGCTGAGACAGGAGGATCTCAGGTTCAAAGCCAGCCTCATCAACTTGGCAAGGCTCTCAGACCTAGTGAGACTCTCTTTCAAAATTAAAAAAAAAAAGGGCTGGTGCAGGGCATGGTGGCACACTCCTGTAATCCCAGTAATTGGGAGGTTGAGACAGGAGGATTACAGGTTGGAGGACAGCCTCAGCAATGTAGTGAGACTCACAGCAATTTAGCAAGATCGTTTAAAAAAAAAAAAAGTAAAATAGGGCTGGGAATGTACCTCGGAGGTAGACTGCCCCTGGGTTCAATCCCCAATATCCTCCCTACACACACACACACACACACACACACACACACACACACACACACACGAAAAGAAATTAAAGCAGTGTTGTGGGCCCCTAGATGGACCATGGCCCCCAGCACTTTTTCCAGGCTGCCCGCTGGTTAAGCTGGCCCTGGGTGGATGGTGGGGGAGGAGGGATGAGAGAAGCCTGGCTGGGGAGGGTCTGTCTTAGCGGGGCCTCTCCTTAGTATTAGAGCTGCCATGATGGAGTACACAGACTAGGCCGCTCAACAGCAGCTTAGAGCCGGGCCCTGTGGCACACGCCTGTGATCCCAGCAACTTGGGAGGCTGAGACAGGAAGATGGCAGGTTCCAGGTCAGCTTGGGTTCAACCCCAGTCACACTCACAAACACAAACACACATACACACAGAGTTTATTTTCTTGGGGTTCTGGAGGCTAGCAGTCCAAGATAAGATCACGGTGTCAGCAGGTTTGGTTTCTTCTGCGGCTTCTGCGTGGCTTGCAGGTGTCCACGTCTCACTGCGCCGTCACATGGCCTTTCCTTTAGCCACGCATCCTTAGTGCCCTGCATGGCCTAATATCCTCTTCTCATAGGGATCCAGTCAGACTGAATGAAGGCCTTCCCTAATGATCCAACTTTAACCCAGTTACTTAAGTTCTGGGGTGTAGACTTTAACTTATGAATTTTGATGGGTCACAATCAGCAAATCAGCCTAAAGCACGGTGTGACTTTGAACAGTTGCTTAATGTCTCAGATCCTGTTTCTCCAATTGTTAAAATGGCAGAAACAAACTGGGCAGCTGCAGTGGCGCACACTTGTAATCTGTACTTGGGAGGCTGAGACAGGAGGATCACAGGTTCAAGACCAGCCTCAACAACTCAGCGAGACCCTGTTTCAAAATAAAAATAAAAAGGTTAGGGGTGTAGCTCAGTGATAGTGACCCAAGTTTAATCCCTAGTACCAATAAATAAATAAATACATACATACATAAAGGAGGGGACACGTGACTTGCTGAGGTTTACAGGGCGAGCAAATGAAATGGCTGGGTTGGATACCACAGTCTTCCCAGGCTGCTCCATTACACTCAAGGTGTCCAAAGTTTCCTAGGCTTTCCCAGCTTTCTGGGCTAAGTTTTTGTGTTTGTCTGGTACTGGGGATTTAGCCCAGGGTAGTTGTGCCTCTGAGCTACCACCCCAAGCCCTAAAAAAAAAAAAAAAAAAAAAAAAAAAAAAAAAAAAAAAAAAAAAAAAAAAAAAAATATATATATATATATATATATATATATATATAAAGGGGCCCGGCAGGTCCCCTTTTAAAAGGGGGTTCTCAGCCAGGTGTGGTGGTGCACACCTGTAATCTCAGTACTTGGGAAGCTGAGGCAGGAGCATCACAGGTTTGAGGATAGCCTCAGCAACTTGGTGAGGCCCTCAGCAACTTAGTGAGATCCTGTTTCAAAATTAAAAAATTAAGCCAGGCTGGGCGTGGTGGCGCACACTTGTAATCCCAGTACTTGGGAGGCTGAGACAGGAGGATCGCAGGTTCGCGGCCGGCCTTAGCTATTTAGTGAGGCCCTCTGGGGTTCAATCCCCAGAATCACACACACACACACACACAAAGAAAAAAAGAAGCCAGGCATTGTGGCACACACCTATAATCCCAGTACTTGGGAGACTGAGACAGGAGAATCACAGGTTCGAAGTCAGGCAATTTAGAGAGGCTCTCAGAAACCTAGTGAGATCCTGTTTCCAGATAAATAATCAGACTGGGGGTGTAGCCTGAAAGTAGAATGCCTCTGGGTGCAATCCCTAGTACCACACACACACACACACACAAATAGGGCTGGGGGTGTAGTTAGGAGGTAGAATGCCCTTGGGTTCAATCCCCAGTAACACACACACACACACACACACACACACGTCAAGAACTAATGGACGAAACCCTCAGAATAGATACCATGATATCTCAGAGTGCAAGAATGGAATTGTGTGGCTACCTGAATCCAGAGCTATGGGGGAGGGGCTAATGCCAAAGTCATATAACACCAGTCAAGGAATCCAAGTTTAGCTTTTTATGTTGCAAGAATGTGAATCAGCAGCTTTAATCATCTGAGTGATCTGCATCAAGAAGTCCCTGGAAGAACTTCCAAGGGATCCTGCTGAAGTTTTAACTTCTGCATCTTTGAAGCTGGGCCAGAAAAACTGCCAAAGACTGTGAACTTGTTTAGCAAAGGAGAAATTTTAAAGGATTTCTTAGATCTCATGCTGTTCCCAAGATTACATCCCAGGTAGAGCAAGTATTTTGGATACTTTTTTTATTGGTACTGGGGATTGAACCCTGGGGCATTCTACCTCTGAGTTACACCCCTCGCCCTATTTTTCTTATTTTGAAACAGGTCTAAGTTGTAGAGGCTGACTGCAAACCTGTGATCCTCCTGTCTCAGCCTTCTATGTACTGGGATTACAGGTGTGTGCCACCATGCCCGGTTTATTTTTATTTATTTATTTTTGGGGTACGAGGGATCAAACCCAGCGGCCTTCTACCTCCAGGCTACACCCCCAGATCTACTTTATTTGGAAATAGGGTCTTGCTAAGTTGCTGAGAGCTTCACTAAGTTGATGAGACTGGCTTCGAACCTGCGATCCTGTCTCAGCCTCTCAAGTACTGGGATTACAAGCCTGTGCCACTACACCCGGCTTTGCTTTGAAACAGGTTCTTGCTAGGTTGTTAAGAGTCTATGTTGCTGAGGTTGTCCTTGAACCTGTGAGCCTCTTGACTCAGCCTCCCAAGTACTAGGATTGTGGGTTTATGCCACCATGCCTGACTTTTTTTTTTTGGTACTGGAGGTTGGACCAGGGACATTCTACCTGAGTGCCACCCAGCCCTATTTTACTTTTTATGTTGAAACGGGTCTTGCTAAGTTACTGAGGCTGGCCTTGAACCTGTGATCCCGTCACAGCCTCCCAAGTATTAGGATTACCGTCATCCGTCACCCCCCACTTGAATCTCTTGTAAAGTCTCAGTTTCCCCATCCACAGAATGTGGATTAAAAATAGTATGTGCCTCATGGATTGTTGTGAAGATGTTTGGCACTTGGTCAGGGATCAGTAAATGCTACTCTTTAGTTAGAGGCTGAAGGAAGCTGTGACAGGGTGTCATAGTTTGAGTCTGGGATGGCCCCAATGCAGCGATGCTCAGAGGCTGTTTTCAGGCAATGACAGGACCACAAGGGCTCTGGAATCATCAAGAATATTAAGCCATTTAATTAACTCATCCATTGGTAGCTGAATGGACTACAAGGTGGGACCTAGTTGGAGGACTTAGGTCACTGGGGGTGCCCTAGAAGGGTTTATCTTCCTGTCTTTATCTTTCTCATCTTCCTCTGATACATACACAGGCACACTTTTTTTTTTCTGGTACTAGGGATTGAACCCAGGGGCATTCTACCTCCAAGCCACATCCCCAGCCTGATTTTACTTTTTAGTTTGAAACAGGGTCTAAGTTACAGAGGGTCTCGCTATATTGCTGAGGCTGGCTACGAACCTCCCGTCTCCGCCTCCTAAGCACAGATTACAAACTGTGCCACCACGCCCAGTTTCTAGTACACTTTTCTTTCCTTCCTTTTTCTCTCTCTCCCTCTTTCCTTTTTTTGGTGACACTGGGGATTAAACCCAGGGATCTTCTACCACTGAGTTTCATCTCCAAGCCCTTTATTTTTGAAACAGGGTCTCACAAAGTTGCAGAGGCTGGCCTCAAATTTACAATCCTCCTGCCTCAGTCTCCTGAGTTGCTGGGATTAGAGGCGTGCCGGACAACCCTCAGCTTTTATTTTTTTATTTATTTCTTTTTGGTATGGGGGATGGAACTCAGAGGCATTCTACCTCCAATTTATAACCCCAACCCAATTTTATTTTAAAACGGTCTCACTAAGTTGCAGAGGGCCTAAGTTGCCAAGGCTGGCTTCGAACCTGTGATCCTCCTGTCTCAGTCTCCCAAATACCAGGATTAGAAGTGTGCACCACCACGCCCGGCTAACCCTCAACTTTTAGAATATTTCTGAGCTAGACATGGTGGTGCATGTTTGTAATCCCAGTAGTTGTGAGGCTGAGACAGGAGGACTGCAGGTCAGCCTCAGCAATTTAGTGAGGCCCTCTGAAACTTAGTAAGACCCTGTCTCAAAATAAAATAATAAAATAGGGCTGGGGGTGTAGCTCAGAAGTACAACTCCCTTGGGCTCCACCCCCAGTACCAAAAAATAAATAAAAAAAATAAAATTATCCAGGTGTGGTGGCGCATACTTGTAATTCCAGCACTTGGGAGGCGGAGACCGGAGGATGGGGTTCGTGGCCAGCCTCAGCTACTTAGTGAGGCCCTCCGCAACTTCGTGAGACCCAGTTTCAAAATAAAGGATAAAAAATAGGGCCGGGGGTGTAGCTCGGAGGTAGAACCCCCCTGGGTTCAATCCCTGGTACTGAAAAAAAAAAAAAAAAAAAAAGAAAACCTCACTGGTGCTGAGACACTGAGGGGATGCCTTGTGATAACCAGCCTCTCCCAAAGAAAAGTCGTAGGCCAGGACTCCTCAAGTATTGTCAACTTTGGTGAGAGGAGAAACAGCTGTGTCAGAGAGGATGCTTTCCAAAGAGAAAAGCCCGGCTCAGTTATTCTTTCAAGTAGAAAGGACAGATGATAAAACGTGAGACCTTTATTTATTTTTGTAGCACTGGGGATTGAACCAAAGGGCATTCACCTCCAAGCTACACCCCCAGCCCTATTTTTTTTTTTTTTTTTTGCGGTACCGGGGATTGAACGCAGGGGTGTTCTACCTCCGCGCTACACCCCCGGCCCTATTTTTATACTTTATTTTGAAACCGGGTCTCACGAAGTTGCGGAGGGCCTCACTAGGTAGAGAGAGAGAGAAAGAGAGAGAGAGACAGGGAGGGAGGGAGAGAGAGAGAGGGAGAAAGAGACAGGGAGGGAGGGAAGGAGAGAGAACGCTTGCGCGCGTGCGCATGCGCGGGCTGAGGCCCAGCCCTATTTTTTAATTCTTTATTTTGAAACAGTCGGGCGTGGTGGCGCACGCTTGTAATCCCAGTACTTGGGAGGCTGAGACAGGAGGATCCAGGTTCCCAGCCAGCCTCAGCTACTTAGTGAGGCCTTCCGCAACTCGGTGAGACCCTGTTTCCAAATAAAGAATAAAAAATAGGGCTGTGGGCATAGTTCGGAGGTAGAATGCCCCTGGGTTCAATCCCCAGTAATGGAAAATGAAAAAAAAAAAAAAGAATGAAACAGGATCTCACTAAGTCGCAGAGGGCCTCACTGAGTACCTGAGGTTGGCCACGAACCTGCGATCCTCCTGTCTCAGCCTCCCAAGTAATGGGATTACAAGCGTGCGCCACTACACCCGGATACAGATAAGTTCTTAATGTAGTATTAAGCCATAAGAACAAAATTAATAGCCTTTAGAGTTACCTGAGAGGTTTTAAAAAAATTTATTCTCATAAATTAACACACATGACAGTGGGCATTTCGGTCACAAGCTACCAAACAGAAACCAGGGGCATCACGTACGCCAATGTTACCAAAAATGTACACATTTCACTGAACTGTTGACCAGGATAATATAGGAACACCCCAGACAGCTGTTGACTGGCCCAGACTCCAAGGACATGCGGCCTCTGTGGAGAATTCACATCCAGTTCAGCAGCAGAGAAGGGCTCGTGAAGTCGGTGAGCCTCCCTCTGTGGGCACTGTGCTGGACGGCGTGCTACACAGGGACCCCACTACACCATCGAGATAGCTTCTGCTGCTCAGTGTGTGGGTAGCCGGCAATATTAAACTGTGACTTCAGAAATATTAGGTCTGTCCCCCTACCCGGCTTTATACAGAAGCTCGCTTCCAGCAAGCAGCCCTCTCCTGCACGAGTCCAGGAGGGGACGCTCCGCACCTCTGGCCTTTACACTTTGGATATAGCCACCCACAGACGTGGTTATTTAATAGGTCCTTTCCATGATACCAGGGGAAAAGCTTATAGAAGCAAAACAAAATAAAACAAAGGTATTACAGAAAGCACCAACAGCATACTTGCCTTCCTCCCAGGCAATGGGAGAGAAGTATCACTGCCTAAAAACTGGTCTTCCGGGGTCCGAATGCAAAGCACCATCCGTACTGTGGAGATGGGGTCTCAGCTTGGAGATGCAGTGATGGCTTTCTGCCCGAGGCGGCGCCACAGGCTTGGACCCGCTCCCACAGTCCTGCCTGCTCGCTGCTGCTCTCAGCCTAGTGGCAGGGGATGAGCCACAGGGGAAAGATGCCCAAAGAATGGGATCTGGAACTGACCTCAGGTTGGCTCTGGTGCCCACACAAAAGACCCTTTCAGGCAAAATTGTGACAAAGTGTCACGCTTTTCACAGCTCTTGGAAGAGGAGCACTGAGTTTTGGGATTCACAGCATGGGTTTCTGAGCTCTTCAGGCTCCAGTAAGGCAAACGCTACATGTCTTCTCACTGCACCTCCCTCAGCTGCAGCTCTTGAGTAAGGTCAGGAAAAGTGGACACAATCTGCTTTAACAATGATGAGGTATGTCCCAATTAGTGGAGAAAGGAAGCTGCAAATGAGACTAAGGGGGGAGGGGGATAGCAAACGGGATATGAGGGGAGGGGGCCAGCACAGCTAGCAACTCAAAGATGGAATAGGAGATGGGCAGAACCCCGACTGGACCTGAGATTTCTTCTCTTTTCCCATAAACACTAAAACTTCAGGTGAGTTATACTTGAGTAAGTTGGGGCAGGAAGCCCCCACACTCAGAAACTGTACCAACTTCCACCACACGCCAGACCTCCCGGAGCCCTGGGCAGCAGTGGCAAGTCTCTTGTTGTGGTCAGGGACCACATTCTGAGCTGGATGTTAAGACAGGTGTGGCTGAGTTTGGCTAGTACCCAATCTGTCAACTTCAGGTCATTTCAAGTCTTCCTACCTCTGGGGCAGGGAAAGGGCCACCACCCTGGGTTAGGCCGAGAATTTCAAGGACAGGAAGGGTTGGCCTCAGAGCAGCTTCTCCCCTACATTTCAGAATAAGGAGGGAGTCGGGGCTCTGTTCCTTTAGTCCTCCATTCCCAGATGCCAATGTTTCAAATCACCACTCCTGGCCCTCTCAAGTGCCACAACCATGATGGGCGAACTTGACTTTGCATGTCTGCCATGCTGGTTACACCACCGTTGTGCCCACTCAGCTTTTCTCTGCTGGGTGACCTGGCTGTGTAGCGCTGCCTCAGCCAGGCTGGTGATGGAGCTGGCAGGCGGGGCTCTGTGGACTCACTGCTAAGTCTGCGAGCTGTCCAGCAGGAGTTTTCCAGACATGTTTGCACAAGGGCACACTGTGTGCCCACTGCACTCTCTCCAGAAAAATGACAGAGAAGCACCGAGTGTCTAAGAGCCCTGTCCCAGTAAGGGGGAGGTACTGAGGCAAAACATGGGTCATGTCCATATGGTATGGGCAAAGCGGATGCAGAATGGCATCTGGTCAACACTGCTCAGGACCAGTGTGCAAACCTGGTGATCCTCCAACCCCAAGAGGCCGTGGTCTAAGAAGCCTCCAGTGACCAGGTGCAAATCTGATATAATGCCATGCCTGCAGGGGTGGGCCTGGAAGAGAGACGTGGCACTTTTTTCCCTGCTCACGTCAGTTTTTCTGCTCCAGTGTGGCACAAACTATTAACCTGCAAAGGAAAGGCACATAGAGATCCCCCCCCCACCTCCTCACAAATGGGGAAACACAAAATCCTTGCGAGCCAGCCAAGATTCCAGAAGGCTGCTGCACGGCGGTGGCTCCTAGAAGGATGGGAAGAGGTGACCAGTGTCTAGAGGCTGGCTTGAGCATCTCACTCACCAGCCAAGGAATGTGAACTTTCTGAGCTCTTGTTTTGAGAGAGACAGAAAGAAAAGGAGAACCTGCCAGAGAAGGACAGGGGAGCAGGGTGAGGGCACACAGGGATTCAGTGGGAAGGAAGGAGACTGGCCCTAGCCCACTGACTGCAGTAGGCAGCCACTAGACACTCAGCTACTTCTGGCATTTGACAGCATTCCCAGAAGGTCTGACCAGGTGCCTCAGAGAGGGCTGGCCGTGGGATTTCAGGATCCCACCACGAGAACGCATCACTGGGATTCAGCTATTACCTCGATTCTCTCCCCACTCCTGGAGCAGGCTACTTGGCCAACTGCCAACATTCGGGGTGGGTGTCCACCACCGCCCGAGCTGTTGCACCAACTGTTACACGCCGACATTTCAGATAAAACCACATGCAACCTCAGCATTTAAAAATGATTAGGAGAGAAATCTGCTCTTCCTTCCGTCACTAAAATCAATGTACGGACGTGGTGGGTAAGGAATGAGAACCCCAATGAGAAGTGTGCTCCTTCTGAGCTCTACTAGACGTTGGGGATGGGAGGATTACTAGAAACACAGGAATGGGAAAATGTTTCCTCCATGCATGATCAACTAGGTCAATGCCTGTCATGTATTCTCTTAAGACATGTATTGTCTTTCCCCTTAATGTCTTTAAAAAATTGCTCTAAAATCACATTTAAAGGCCCCAAACATGCAGCAATAATAATGCAAAAATAAAAGTCAACACCACAACATTAAAAAGTGCAACTTACTTTGAATGGGGCCTGGATGGGCTCCTCTGGCACTAGTGACCCACAGTCACAGAGGGGAAAATACGATGGGAAAAGTCACATACACTCACACTCACACTCATTCACACTCACAGGTTCTGGACAGAATCAAAGGAGTAGAAAACACAACAGTTCATTTTTCCTCAACTACCGAAATGAGCCAGTGAGACCATGTAGGACAGGAAGCCAGGTCCCCCTCCCTGGGCCATGTTTCTAAGTAATCTTGGTCTAGCACCACCGTAAACAAAGTGGAACTTTCATTTGGACGTGCAAATGCTGTGAGTCTGTGGAATCCTAGTGTTGCTTAAGATACAAGGCTTTTTCCTCCTGTGGATGGCAGAGAACAGAGGAGACATCACTGAGGACCGTTTCCAGGAGAAAGGAGCATTCCTGAGGTTCTGTACTCAGCAGTAAAAGTAGGGAACCCTCCACCACCAGTTCCTAAAAAGGCTGCACCTCGAATTAGGTAAAAATTCACGGACTGGGCATCTTGAGTGGTTTGGGCATAGGGCAAAATTAGGCAACCTCTTCAAGGGAGTTATTGAAAAGATCCAAAATTGAGACCCTGACCAAATTGCTTCTCAACAGCCTGACAACTGCTCCTGCTCCTCTTCCTTGGCAAAGAAGGTCTCCAGTTCCATCAGTTTCTGTATCAAAAGGGCGTCCAGCTCTCGGCTCTGCAGAGCTGCCTTCTGGGCCCTGGTGTAGCTGCCTGCCAACTTGACTTTACCTCGAGCTCTCCTTTTCCGTGGGACTGTAAAATCCTGAAATTCTAGAACTCTCTTCCTCTTCTGTTGACTGACTGAGATTAGCATACCATTTCGTTCCTTGGGTTCTTCAAAGATGGTCTCTAAACACCTGAGGAGGAAGCACAAAATAAAATCACCTAAAGACTGGCTCATGGGGTCACCAATCCTTCTGGTCACCAGGAGCTAAAAGCTACTTGCACCTATAACTCCATACTCGACTGTCCTAATTAGGGATTGAACCCAGGGCATTCTACCTCTGAGCTACAACCCCAACCCTTTTTATTTTTTGTTTTAATGTTTTTGTGGCACTGGGGATGGGACAAGGGACATTATACCTCCAAGCTACACCCCCAGCCCTATTTTGTATTTTATTTTGAAACAGGGTCTCGCTAAGTTGCAGAGAGCTTCACTAAGTTGCTGAGGCTGGCTGTGAACCTGTGATGCTCCTGTCTTAGCCTCCCAAGTACTGGGATTACAGGCGTGTGCCACCATCCTTGGCTAGTTTTTACTTTCAAATAGGGTCTCACTAAGTTGCTGAGAGTTTCACTAAATTGCTGAGGCTGAAACCAGGTGTGGCGGCACATGCTTATAATCCCAGTACCTGGGAGGCTAAGACAGGAGGGTCACAGGTTCATGGCCAGCTTCAGCAACTTAGTGAGACCTTTCACAAGTTAGTGAGATGCTGCTTCAAAATAAAAAATAAAATAGGGCTGGGCCGGGTGTGGTGGCGCACGCTTGTAATCCCAGTACTTGGGAGGCGGAGACCGGAGGATCCGGGTTCGCGTCCAGCCTCAGCTACTTAGTGAGGCCTCTGCAACTTCGTGAGACCCGGTTTCAAAATAAAGTATAAAAAATAGGGCCAGGGATGTAGCTCGGAGGTAGAAAGCCCCTGGGTTCAATTCCCGGTACCGCAAAAAAAAAAAAAAAAGGGCTGGGAGTGTAGCTCAGAGCTACAGGCTGGCCTCAACCCTGTGATCCTCCTGTCTCAGACTCCCGAGTATTGGGATTACAGGCGTGTGCCACGACACCCGGCAGCCAGTATCTCCAGTAGCTATCTTTATGTATGGAATACACATACACAGGTATTTAAGTGGACAGAGTGAAAGAGTCCAAATTGGATGAAGAGTGAAAGGGAGACTAATTCTCCCCCAACAGGTAAAACACATAATAATTTTTTTGTGTTCTTTCTAATAGTTGTTCAGTGAATAGACATGCACATATTATCGCATATTAACACATATTATCAAGCATTGGCCCTTTTCTGTAAAGGGCCAGAGTGTAAACTCACTCTCCTTCTCTCTCTTTGTGGTACTGGGGGGATTTAACCCAGAGGCATTCTACCTCTGAGCTACACCCCTAGCCCAATTTTATTTTTATTTTGAAACAGGGTCTCAGTAGGTTGCTGAGAGTCTCACTACTTGCTGAGGCTGTCCTCGAAGCTGCAATCCTCCTGTTTTAGGCTCCTAAGTACTAGGATATGGCTCTCTTTTCAAATATAGTACTGGAGGGAACGTTCTACCTCTAAGCTACACCTCCAACCCTGTTTTATTTTTTAATTTTGAAACAGGGTCTAAGTTGCCGAGGGCCTTGCTGAAGTTTTTTTTTTTGTTGTTGAAGTTGGCCACAAATCTGTGATCCTCCTATCTCAGCCTTCCAAGTACAAGGATTATAGGTATGTGCCAAATGCCTGGCTCAGAATAAACATTTAAACTTTGTGAGCCACACAGTTCTATTACAATCTTTCTTTGCTTTCCCTCTTTTTTTTTTGCGGTACCAGGGATTGAACCCAGGGGCGTTCTACCTCCGAGCTATACCCCCGGCCCTATTTTTTATACTTTATTTTGAAACCGGGTCTCATGAAGTTGCGGAGGGCCTCACTAAGTAGCTGAGGCTGGCCGCGAACCCGAGTATTGGGATTACAAGCGTGCGCCACCACGCCCAACTTCTTCTTCTTTTTAACAACTGAAAGTGTAAAAACCATTATTAGTTTAGAGGCCATTAAAAAATAAAGGGGGGCCGGACATGGTGGTGCACGTGTGTAATCCCAGTACTTGGGAGGCTGAGACAGGAGGATCGCAGGTTCGAAGCCAGCCTCGGCAACTTAGCGAGGCTCTCAGCAACCTAGTGGGACCCTGTTTCCAAATAAGAAATAAACTCAGGCTGGGGGTGTAGCTTGGAGGTAGAATGCCTCTGGGTTCAATTCCCAGTACCAAAAAAGATAAAAATAAAAATAAGCCGGGCATGGTGGTGCACACTTAAGCCGGGCGTGGTGGTGCACGCTTGTAATCCCAGTACTTTGGGAGGCGGAGACCAGAGGATCCGGGTTCGCAGCCAGCCTCAGCTGTCTCTCTCTCTCTCTCTCTCTCTCTCCCCCTGTCTCTCTCTCTACTTAGTGAGGCCCTCCGCAACTTCATGAGACCCGGCTTCAAAATAAAGTATAAAAAAATAGGGCTGGGGGTGTAGCGCGGAGGTAGACTGCCCCT
>PVJS01050231.1:0-14390 GCA_004027185.1 Glis glis | reverse complement strand
ATCCCAGTACTTGGGAGGCTGAGACAGGAGGATCACAGGTTCGTGGCCAGCCTCAGCTACTTAGTGAGGCCCTCTGCAACTTAGTGAGACCCTGTTTCAAAATAAAGAATAAAAAATAGGACTGGGGATGTAGCGAGGTAGAATGCCCTGGGGCTCAATCCTCAGTACTGCAAACAAACAAACAAACAAACAAACAAACAAACAAACAAACATTCACACAATTGTGGTCTCTGTGTACAAAGTGGATTCTGAATGACACTGGAGCCTAATTCCCCTATTGCTTCCTTCCTTTATTACTGAGCTTTGTTTTTGTGTCCCAGGCGCCTTCATCATTAGCCCACACATGATAAGTGTTCATATACAGGCCTGACTGCTGAATATTTCTACCTGAGTAACTCTCTGCAGGAACTGCCCTCCATATTTCCCTGCCTGTGTTCATCATCTTTGCTCATTATTACAGCTGCACTTCTCCTTTCTCTACATTGATCGGCTGCCTCAGTGTGTGCTTTTGAGTGAGTTGGATGCACACTGCTGTAAACATGACCTGTGCAGCAGTTGAACCAATGTGAACAAATGAAAATTACTTATATCTGGGTCTTTTAAGTTACTGCAATAAATGAAAACAATTTTGGTTTTGAAGATGTATTAATGTAATTCATTTTAGAATATACATCTTTAAAAGTTAATTACCAGAAGAGGTGCACTTGATTAACAATTGCGAAGCCCAGATACTATCTTTTATTTCACACTAATTTTTATAACTCATTAGTCTTTCACTTTTTCCATTAATACAATGGAGTTGTTCCTATATATGTCTGAGATATCTAATATATATACAAATGTACACATTAGATAATATATATGCAAGTTAATAGGACTTTAAAAAATTGAGGGACAAACATTATACTGTGTTTAACATAGTTTACAAATGGGCTCAAAGTACCATCTATTGAAGAAGCTTAAGCTTTGTTGAAAATCTTAGACTGTTTAACTTAACATAAAAAATTAATTGGGTTTCATCAAATAAATAATATTGACTGAAAGGTGGGAGAGTTTGAATTACACAGTTATTAAGTCATTATATAACATAAAGTGTTTTTTGAGAAGCTAGTCCTGTCTGGCATAGCTGTATTTAAAAAAAGGATTCTTTGGTATAAAAGAATGATGAGGCATTTCCATTTTTACTGGTGTAGAATTTGGGTTGAGGTATGAAGAATTATTTTATTTCTAATACTGAATGGGTGAGGGAGCAGATCAAGTAATGAATTTTAAATTATTTCAGTTTTCATACTGGATCAATGTTTGCTATCACTGAAATTTTTTCTGAGTAATTTTGGTTTTGAGAAAATTAGAATTGATTTATTTGTAGCATAGAATTCATAATGGGAACAACTAGAAGCCATGCTGAATATAAAATAAAATATAGATTTCTTGTCCCAATGTTTGGAGGACATCATTTTTGAAGGCAAAAAGTGAACTGTGGTTAACCCAATTTCTTATCTGGGTGGCTATGAATGATATCTATAGTGAATGATATCTAGAGTACAGCAAGAAAAATTTGATGTCCTTATGCGCATAGATAGTATCAAAGAATTCAATAAAACTCCAATGAAATGCCAGATAATTCTACCTTTTAGATATATTTAACGACTGAAACACCATCAAAAGAATTTGATTCTGCATGCAGGGGACCAGTTATTCCTATTGGAGAAACAAACGACTATATAAATATCTTTTTTGGGCAAGTAGGCAGTTGAATTTCAATGAGTTAAATGTTTTTTTGCTCAATTTAAAAATGCTATGCAGTAAAGTTATAAGGAAACCCTACAAAAATAATTAAAAACATTGGCAATAGACTCAGTCACTTTCAGATAATGAGATGTTCCATTTTCTCTACTGAAGTTTCAATATAGACTCCATGTGAATGATCATTCCTTGATTCGTTGAGATTTTCAAATGTATAAAGAGTTCTAGGAATATATATTTCCCTCCCCTGCAACATATTTAGTTTTAAAGAAATGCCAGGCACCTGGTAAACATTTGTGAGATTTTCTGTGTTCTGGAAACTGTCCTAGGTCCTGGGATGGAATTGGGGTGGGAAGATAGGGGACGAGATACAAAGATAAATACAATACCCCAATACCCCACTCTGACTGCATTTGTAGTTAAGTGTGAGAACTTTGAAACGTCATAATTCAGTTTGGTTCTCAGAGAAAGTTGAGACAATTAGAGTAGAAGTTTATTATTTTCCATGTTGGTCAGATTCTATCATCCTATTCACTTTATAGCAGCACATTAGAGCAATCCCAGAGCTGTAACTTGCAACTAATCATAGGTTATAACATCAGTAGCAAAGAGAAGATTTGACTTTAGTAAGAGACCTTTAAGGTATCTTTAATTCATTCTGTTGTTCAGTATATCCAAGTTCTGAAGCTTCTCATGCAGGGAAAAACACCGGTACCAGACACTGGGGACCCAGTGATGAAAATACCTGGTCTCTGGCTTAGTTTAGGTTGCCATAACAAAGTACCATAGACTGGGTGACTTATAAATAACAAAAAATTATTTCTCATAGTTCTACAGTTTGGAGTGTAAGACCAGGGTGCCAGTATGGTTGGGTTCTGTGGAGGGCCTTTTCTAGGTTGTGGACTGCTGCCATCTTGTATCCTCACATGGCAGCCAGAGAGCTCCTTGGGGTCTCTTTGCTAAGGGAATTAATCCTATTCATGAGGATTCCATCTTCATGATCTAATGACCCCAAAGACCCCTCCTCCTGAAACCATTACATTGGGGGTTGGTTAGGATTTCAACATATGAATCTGGGGGGAGGAAACAAACATTTAGTCCATAACGGTCTTGGCCCTCTGAGAACATGAACTCTAGCAAGGAGGCGCATGTTTGTAATGTAGTAAGTGCTTATTGCAGATGGCTTCTGGGCATACTTTTCTATGTGTTGACTTAGTTATGTATTTTGACCAAATTGAGCACTCTTTCCATGGGGCTCTTGAAAAGGAATAAAATAACTAGTTGACTTGGTGGTGTGGACAAATCTAACCTTCCATTTGCCCATCTGGATCAGAACCCACACACTTTTGGAGCCAGTCAGAGCATTTTCCCCCACAGGATGAAAACAGATGAGAGGAGTCTAACTCAGCCATGTAACTTCTGCCCCTCATTCTGCAAACTCAAATTTAGGAAATATTAGAGGAGAAAGAATTAGAATAATCCAAAAGGGAGAGGTTTAACGTCTTTGTGATCAGGACTCAGACAGCACCCTCCCTCCTTCTCAATGCACACACTCATGCTAATTCCTCACTGGTCCTTCCGGACTTCAAGCTGTTGTTACACCTGAGCTGTGGGGTAGAGTGGATGGGCTTATCTGCTATTAATTCATTTCTCTTTGAGGCATAGAGTAATACTTGAGGAAATAGAGTTTGATTATCAAAACATTTTTTTATTCTTTTGGTTGTCTTGCTCATCAATTCAATGTTTACTTATCAGATTCATAGAATATCAATGTGTCTTTTATTTCTCTTCCAAAATAGCGATATTAATAGTATGTGGTGAGAAAATGTCTAAAACAGACTGGCACCTCGCTTTCCTTTTCTTGCCTTCAAGGTGAGATAATCACCAATAGAGATGTTAAGAAATGCTCTATACCTTGTGTCACATCCACAGCCCAGTTGTATCAGGGCAGTGGGGTGTGCTGGGGAGAGGCCTAAGGAAGTACCTGGAGATGGCATGTGAGACATGATTCATTTGGGACAGCTTACAAGAGACCAGTGACTGCTTACAGAAGAGTTCAGTGACGATAAGCCAAACAGATAGCATCTCTGTCCCTCAAGGTGCTTCACCAAGCAGCATCTCCATCCCTCCGGTGTTTGGTCTACTGACAGCTGGCTGGATGAGTGACGCGTATCCTCTCCACAGTGACCTTAGTTCTGCACCTGTCCCTGCTGAGAGAGGACTTTTGTATGTTAGGTTGCAGCAACAATGGCATCATCAGCATCAGTGTGCTTAGTTTGTTTGTATGACCAGCATTCCAAGGAGCACCTGTCCTGGCAGACATGTAAGAGAGTAGCTTTCTACAGATAACTTTAGCTTGCCCTGGTTCCCAGTGTGCATGAGAGAAAGCCACTGTCTTCAAGACAATATGTATCTGGACATTTTGGCCCAGGCTTCCTCTCATCGTTCCCTTATCTTGGTTAGATTTTTGAGAACAGAAATGGGGCATTTTGGGAGTCAGTGTCTTACTCCTCTTTTAAGGATGATACACCCTGTTAAATGAGACTATTACATAACCCTATTATAACAGCAATGAGAGACCATCACGGAATGTATATCTCTATTAGAGTCCTAATCTCTATTTCAGTGATCTACTTACTTTTTCTCTATAGACATTAAGTATTATGAGGACATGGACTGTGTTCTACTTGTCTATTTACTCCCAGTGCCTAGCACATGTAGTATGGTTCAATAAATATTTGGCGAGCCAATATGCATTGGATGGAGTGGATATTTAAAAAATTACCTAGTTATAATGGGATGCCATTGTATAATTTTTGTTTGATGTCCAATTTCAAACAAGTCATTTTTCTTGTCTGAAAGAGCTGTTAATGTCATTTTTGTCATCTTTTGATTAAATCAAATGTACCAGCATTTCTTTTCAAATATATCATTTTATTATTCTGTAGTTCAGTCATCTCTCTCTAGATAATGAGGAGCTCTGAACTCTGAGGGACAAAGCTCTACATAATTCAAATGTATTATACTCAAGGCAATGTCTCTTTTTACATAAAAATTATAGTACTTTTTTAATTAAGTGAAAGTTAATGTTATCATTCACAATGGGGTTTTTGTTCCCATTTTCTTCCATTCCAAGTCTTTGACTTGCATTTATTTGTGACCTATTTTTAAAAATAAATATTAAAAAATTATGTTCCCTCTCAATGAGTAATCCAAAAAAGGAAGCAACGAGACCTACGCGAAGCCAGTGAATACGGATGGAGAGAGTGGTGTAGTTATGCTGCTTGTATTAGCACCATGACTCTCAACGCAATGATCTGAATGATTTATTGGTATCAGTGGTGTTTACTCACCTATAACATATTAATAGAGTAGACTGGTGAGTCACCATTGCTGATGGTAAGCTTCCTTAGGGAATTTTATTTAAATGGCCAGTGACATTTACCATATTTTGAGATGATTGTGCCTAAGAGTTGGAAGCATTTTTTACTGTAAAATGTAAAAACATAAACTTTCTCAGATGGTTGCAATGGGAAAACCAAGCTAATTGGAATATATAGTTGGTAGGTAATATCCTAAATGAACTTTATGTATAAGCACATATTAGAAATAAAAGTTAGTCCCCTAGTAATAAATCCTACTCATTTTGAAAACTGCCCTTGATTTAAAAATATGCTTTCTTATTTAGATCAGATAATCAGAGGATATATTTCATAAATATCAATATCTTTCAAAAGTGATTGGTCATATTTTCTTCAATTATCAGTGGAAAATGAGGGAATTCTAACTCATGCAATAATTAAGGATAAAAGCTTCCATCCATTTTATGTTTGTTCTTTATTATGTATGCAGCTCTTATCTAATGTCTAGACATCTCAAAAAACCATTTGGCTCCACTCTGGCCTGGAGACTCAGACATGGGTGGAGGAGAGAAGAAGGTGAGGGTGGAAAGGCTGGTCCCATTCCCTGTCCTCTTTCTGAAGTATAAGGGATCCTGTTCAAATCTGTAGGTATTGAGATAACATGTAAAGTCTTGCTTCCCATTTCTTTTTCAGAGCATGTTAGATAGTATGGGGATAAAAATAATTCTCTAGGAAGCGTAAGAATTTTAATAAAAATGTAAATTATTTTAGCATTAGTACTAAACTTCAGATTAGTGAGTATGGGAGTGATTGATGAAAATGTCGAGCACTGGCAAGAATGTTAGAGATGGAAAGGTTTCTTCAGCCTGACAGAGAGCAATGCATTATTACCTGAAAGTCATTTCATTAAAGGTAAACATTTGTTTTATTCTCTAGATTCATATTTCGTGTAAAGTCAAAGTTGAAAATCAGGTAATTAGCTCCAGTGGAATTTGAGTCTGTGCTCCCATAAAGGTCGTCTAAATGTTCCCAGATGTTATGATTAATTTTAATTATTGCTCTTATCTTTCTTTCAAGTTCCCCATTTTCTTTTTTCCCCCCACCCTTATCTTTCTCTGTTCTATCAGGACAAATCTCACTTTCTGTCTGAGGACCGAGGAAAGATTAGAACCACTTATAATGGAAAAGTTTTATTTGAACCTCATTCTCTCCTCCTCATTTTGTCTGTGTGCCTCCATTTTCTGCTTGTTCAAAACTTTGCTTAGGTTATTTTTACTTTTGTCTTTTTACACTGGGATGTTTGGAAAAATGAAATGAAGTCTCAACTCTCAGACTTTCAAATATTATCCACATAGCCTTCAAATCTTCTGAACATTAGTCATTAATTCCTTTGTTTCCAAGCTGAATTTGCAGCTACTTTCCTCCTTTTTTTTTTTTTTTTTGGACTCGGGATTGAACCCAGGGGCATCCTACCTTTGAGCTACATCCCCAGCCATATTTTATTTTTTATTTTGAAACAGGGTCTCCCTAGGTTGCTGAAAGACTTGCTAAGTTGAGGCTGGTCTTGAACCTGGTATCCTCCTGTCTCAGCCTCCCAATGTGTGGCATGCGCTGCTACACCTGACTATTGATTTTACTATTACTATCCTTTTATTGATTATACTTTTAAATCAGGATCCCAGAAAACTGAGATTAATTGAGGAGAGCTTAATTAAGGGCTATTTACCAGGGTTTTGAGACACCTGGATTGTTTCAGTGACCTTAGGGCTAGTACCGGCTGGTTATTTTCTCCAGGCCTGAAGGGGTGTGATAATCAGTCTCTAAGGGGGCCCAATGATTCCCACATCCCAACAAGTATGGTGTTCTTATCCTTCCTCTTGAGTGTGGGCTGAACCTATTCATTTGCTTCTAATGAATAAAACACACCAAAAGTAGTGGGATGTCACTTCTGTCTTGCTTGTGGTCTTGCTTGCTCTGAGGGAAGTCAGCTGCCATGATTTGAGCCACTTTATGAAGGAGCACTCATGACAAGAAACTGAAGGATGCCTCAGTCCAACAGTCTGTGGGGAACTGAACCCTTACCTCCGCATGGATGAGTCGGGAGTCGGTCTTCCCTCAGTTGAGCCTTAGGGTAGGATTATAGCTTCAGCTGAGGCCCTGAGGCAAGGGCATCCAGAAAAATGTAGGATAATAAATATTTGTTCTTTTAAGCTGCAAAGTTTTAGAGCCATTTGTTATATACAGCACTTGATAACTAATGCAAGGGGAGGGGGAGGAAGAGTTACTGGAGACTGAGAGGCGGAGACCTCCTGCTGGGTGCTGTGGCTCTCAGTCCCCAGGAAGCTGGGGGAGTATATACCCTGACTTTCCTGCCTGTTTCTGGCCCTGCTCTGGCTTCCTATCTGCTGGACCCAGTCAGAAGACAAGAGGCAAAAGAGATCTTTGATGAAATCCACATAGAGCATCTTCTGTGTTTCAAGGCATGGCCGAGAAGAGGGAATGGATCTAGAAGATACACAGCATGTGTAAAGAAATAAGCCCATTCTCACCATTCAGCTTGAAACCAGTTTGTTATAAATCCAGTTGAAATGCTCTCTGCCCCTTCCCTGAGCACACTCTTCCTTCACCCAGAGACAGTCATAATCCTCATTTTGGAGTTATTCCCATGCGGTTTTTAAATGTCTGTTTATTTAGGTTTCATGATCACAGTGGCCTGTGGTATCCCAGACAATCCCAGACATGAGCCAGAAAAGTGTTTCACCCATTGATTCTTTTTTTCTTCCATTGATTCTTTTATCTTGTTACTTTTTGCAGATAAGATTGCCAGTCTGTGTGCACCAAGAGGATCCTACTCAAATTGTACTGGATAAGTTGAAAAATAATGCTGTTCAGTTTTTCATCTATGGTAGGGGTCGCCAAACTTAGTATAAGAGGCTCTAAGTAAATATTTTAGGCCTTGGGGCTCTCAGGCCTCTGTCGTGCTATTCACCTGTGGCATTAGAGTAGAAAGCAGCCATAGACAGTATGTAAGTGAATTAGTGTGTTTGTGTTTACAAAAGTCAAGTGGCAGGCCCCTGTGCCTTCAGGGGAGGAGATCGGTTTGAGCATAAAAATCCTGAAATGGTCAGTAGCATGGGAAAGGCAGTTGTCTAGGGACTCCTCTGGGAGTGGGCAATGTTGAGAAGAGGGAGGTATACCAGAACTGCTGGGGGAGGCTCAGCACTGGGAGTGATTATGTAGGGCAGGGGCCGCAGGTATAGTGCTGACTGATGCTCAGAATCAGAGGGGCTGGTGTTGAAGCCTAACAGCACAGTCAACAGCAACGACAGTGTTCTGGACTGGAGCAGTGGTGTGGGTGGAGACTTGAATGATATCTCAGCTCCATGTTCTAGAGCACAGTGTCATTGAACCTAGTGGACCGAGTGATTGTGGGACCTGCTCAGAGCAACCTGCTCTCACACAGGAGTTTAAGGCCTTGATGAGCAGATTCCCAGAAGGCACGGGAGAGGAACTAACCTGGGAAGGGGTGTGCATGGGTGTGCAGGTGGAGGGATTGGTGAAGGAGATGAGACTCTGCAGGGAATTTCGATCTTTCAGATTGTTTAGTTTTCCTTCCATGTCCTTCCCTACCTTCACATACTATGAGATGCCATTTTGCTTCTGTCTTCTCTCTTAAAATTTGTGATTCCAAAGAATTCTGTGAAACACAAATCCTAGAATTCATTTTGAAATAAAACAAAGGGTTTCCACAATCATTTTTTTTTTCTGAAGAAAGACACTTTCCTTCATAAGAACTCAATCGCTGGCTATAAGATACTGAATTACTTTGGTAGCTAATAGCCAAATCTTGAGCTCTTCTATAGAAGTGATTGGTTAGTTAAATAGCTTGGTAAGCAGATGAGAGTGTATTGACATGAATTGTAAGGAGAGAAGAAATCAAATAAATAGTTAATCTGGTATGTTTTAACAATAGAGACTGCACAGTGTGAGAGGGGAGAAAAACCAAGAACAGTAGAGAGGAGGAGAAAGTGGAGACAAGAAAGAAGAGAGAGATCAGGCAATGTGTCGAGACTCTGGAATAAACAGACCATGGTGGCCAATAAGGAACTCATGGTGAAGGGCTGGCTGGAGGACTTTGAAGGTGGGAGACGTCTAATTTTCAATTCTAAGTTGTTTGCACTGCTGATATATATTGGTGCTAGCCTCTCTAAACCATCAGGAAAGTCTGATATTTCTAATGGAGACTAGTTTGGTGCTCTTATGGGAAAAAATGAGCAGCTAAGGATGTGTGACAAATTCTGCACTCATCCTTCGGCTGATGCCACAAAGAAGGGAAATGTTATATGAAGAAGGACAGGCATCCAGGAGATCCAAATGAAAACTACATGAAGCGAAGAGCAGTCCTTGGGGAAACTGAGGGTGAATCAGAGAAGAATGAAGTTGGCTTTGGGCCCCTGTTACCAAATACACCAAAGAGAGGTGAATAAATGACATCTGGGTCATGTTCTTCTTATGGATTCACAATGACTGTTTAAAAATTCTGAGAAGTTCTAGAGAAAAACAATAATGACAACAACAGTGAAAATCTGCATAATTTTGCTTAATCTAGCATTGTACAAATTTATTTGGTCATGTATTCCTTTTCTTTAGAATGTACTAACATTCTGTAGGACTTAGCCATCTAGATCTTTAGTGTGCTTAGGAATATTCTTTGCCTTTAAGTAATTTTTCTAGTTTTAATTAAATCCTTCCTTTTAAAAATATTTAAGGTAGTTTTGATTTGCATCTCTCTGATTGCTAATGATGTTGAACATTTTTTCATACATTTATTGGCCATTTGTATTTCTTCTTCTGTGAAGTGTCTATTTAGTTCACTTGCCCATTTTTTGATTGGATTATTTGTTTTTTTAGTGGTGATTTTTTTTAAGTTCTCTGTATATTCTAGATATGAGTCCTCTATCAGAGGAATAGCTGGCAAAAATCTTCTCCCATTCTGTCGCCTCTCTGTTGAGATTCTTGATTGTTTCCTTTGCTGCACAAAAGCTCTTTAGTTTAATGCAATCCCACTTATTGATCCTCATTTTAGTTTCCTGTGCTTTTGGGGTCTTGTTGAGGAAGTCTATGTGTTGAAGTGTTGGGCCTATGCCCTCTTCGAGTAGCTGCAAGGTCTCTGGTCTGATTTCTAGGTCTTTGATTTCACCTAACCCCAATTAGAATGGTAATCATTAAAAACACAAACAACAACAAGTGCTGGTGAGGATGTGGAGAAACAGGAACTCTAATACACTCTTGGTGGGATTGCAAATTAGTACAACCACTTTGGAAAACAGTGTGGAGGATCCTCAGAAGAATGGGAATGAACCTACCATATGATCCAGCAATACCACTTCTAGGCATCTGCCCAAAAGAACTGAAACCAAACTACCAGACTAATGTGTGTGTATCTATGTTTATAGCTGCACAATTCACAAATGCCAAACTTTGGAACCAGCCAAGGTGTCCATCGACAGACGAATGGGTCACAAAACTATGAGATATGTACACAATGAAATTTTATGCAGCCATAAAGTAGAACAAAATTACATCATTTGTAGGGAAGGGCACTGGAGATCATTATGCTAAGTGAGATTAGTAAATCACAAAGAGTGAAAAGTCGGATGTTATCCCTAATATGTGGAAGCTAGGGAGAATGGGACTTGGAACTCCAGACAAAGAAGGAGAAAACTTTAGTTGAGCAAAGAAGGTGACCTAACTAAGGGAGACAGGAGGGGGGAAGAGGGAAATACGGTAATGCACATGATCTATACAAACAAACTTATCAGAGTCGATCACTATGCTGAACATGGAAAGGAGGGAAGGGGAGGGAATGGGGTGGGATTTGAGGGAGGGCTAAATGAGCAATGTGTGCATGCATGCTTCTGATACCCTGACACTTACCAAAATGTATAACTACAATGCACCAATAAATGTAATAAAAAATAAAAATATTTAAGATACTTTATTAGAGGCTTTTTTTTGCAGTACTGGGGATTGAACCCAGGGGCATTTCACCTCTGAGCTACACCCCCAGCCTTATTTTTTATTCTTTTATTTTGAAACAGGGTCTTGATAAGTTGCAGAGGGCTTCACTAAGTAGCTGAGGCTGGCTGTGAACCTTGATCCTCCGGTCTCAGCCTCCCAAGTACTAGGATTACAAGCATGCGCCACCATGCCTGGCTTATTAGAAGCTTTTAAAGCCTATTGATTCTTTTGGACATGAACTCTAAGAAGCCCAGATTTTAGAATTGAAAGGAAACATTAACATCATCTTATGGATTGGTAGGGCTTGATAGTAGACTAGGTATGGAAAGTTGGGACAGAAGAATCAGGCTATGCTTGGATTGCTGGCTGGAGTCACTGGGCAGATGGTGGAACATTTCTAGGGCAAGGGAGGTTTGGAGAAGGAGCAGGTGTTGGGGTCAGAGTCAGGTTAAAAATTTAGTTTTTAGCATGTGGATTTTGGATGTCTGAGAGATTTCCATGTTGAATTATCAAGTAAATACATGGATATATGAGTCTGACATTGAGAGGAGAGAACTGAGCTGGTAATTTGTCAGGTATTCTTTGAGGCCTGTGAGATGATCAGTTTTCCTAGTGAGAGTGTGTAGAGATAACAGTAGGAGGGGCTTAGTGTTGAGGACAAAGGAATCTGACATTTGGGGATTGGCTATATGAGGAAGAGCCTTTAAAGACACCAGAAGACAAGGAAAAATACAAGAGAAGCTCAGAAGAGGGTGTATTAAGAAGGAAGGAGAGGGCAGCTGGGTCATGAGCTGCTGAGAAGTCAAATTTTTAAAATTTCCCTTCTTTTAGAAAGGAAAGATAAATGATATTACTTAGCTCCATGATAAATGAAGCACTGTAATAAATGCTTTAATCCTTGTAATTCTCACAAAAACCATGGAAAGAAGTTTTATTTTATGAGCAAGAGCACAGGCTCAGACAAATTACATAATGTTCTCAAACACAAATGTCTAGTTATGGGAGCAGGGATTCAAACCCAAGCCTCCACCTCAAGGCTATTCAGCCTGACAAAGATTCCTATCACAACACCACTGTTTGCATTTCCCATGGCTAATCAGTACGTTTTGGTAATTCACACTGTAGAGAAAGAGGATTCTTAACTCTAAGTTTTTAGCTTACTTCTGCTACAATTTAACTTAGTATTCCTTGATGGAGGGTGGGAAGGATATTTCCTGCAAAGATTTTTTTTTGGGAAGACTGATAAAATTGTAACTGTCATTAAAAAGAGACTATAAAATTTTAAGTGCAGGCAACTCCATCCTCTATTAACACAGAAGAATCATAGTATGTCGTAGTTCATTCTGAAGTTTATCACCACAAATATTGAATAAAGTATGTTATGACATTATATTGACATCCTAATTCCACTAATATCTCAGGTATGAGGAAATTTATGCAATGCTGTCAGTTAAGCCGCAATTCTTGGTATAATTCTCAGTAAATGTGTTGAAAGCTGTTGGACAAAAGCAAGATGATGTGGCTGAATATTTGAGCAAGAAGTTCTTTCTTGTAGCCTCAATATTATAGAAAGTATTTAAAACTTTGATTAAAAATGAGTTATCTTTAGATATTTTCCTACGATGTTCTATGATATTACAGAATAAATATAGGATGGCCAGGTTGACTAGTGTCAGGTGAAACTTCTTGGTTTTGCCAGGTAGACTGGGAAGTTATCTATTACCGGCTGTTCATTCCTTTGTGTGCAGAACCATTTGATTCTACTGTGAATTGTTTGGCTATTTCTCAGATGAGTATATTTGGCTGCAAAGCTCTGGATTTTTATAGAATCAATTAACTTAAAATTCTACTACTCAGCAAGCTGAATACCAAGGTATCATTTTAGTTTTGTTTTTTATAATAAAAACCTTTTGTGCAGATTTCAGGGAAGGAATCTGAAGAAATGCAATCCTGGCTGTACATCTGCTATACTAGGATCAATTGCTTCAAAATAGCACAAATTATTTTAGTGAAAACTCAATAAATGCCATGATTAATGTGGTTAATATTAGGGAGAACATTTAGTTACACTTTAGATGACCATTCAGCTCCCATCTTCCTTCAGAAACCATCTCCTGATGTAAGCCTTGCCGCCCACGGCTCCCAGATGCCACTGGTGTAATTCTAGGGAAAGCAGCATAGTGTAGTGTTGGGAGTGAGGACTCCGGGGCCTGAATGTCTGGGTTTGGATCCCTGTTCCTTCTAGAATAGCTGTGTGACTTTAGGCAAGTTGCTTAAACTTCCTGTGTCTCAGTTTCCTCATTTATGAAATGTGGATTATGATAATAGATCCTACCTCATAGGGTTGTTAGGTTGTTATGCCTGGCACATAATAAAGTCCCAGGAAACCTGGTATCTTTTATAGTTTGGGTTTGGAATGTCCCCCAAAAGGTCCCCTAAAGGTCCTCCAAAAGGCGTGTTAAAGCTTGTCCTCAATGCAGCAAGCTTCAAAGGTGGGACATGGCTGGAGGAGGTGGGTCACTGGGGCATAGCCTTGGGGAACTATATATGTCCCTGGTCCCTTCCTCTAGCTCTGTTTCTGGCCACCATGATGTGAGAATCTGTCATGCCTTGCTGCCAGCTGACCAACTATGGAATAAACCTCTAAAACTATGAGCTCAAATAAATATTTCTTCTTCTAAGTTGTGCTTGTTAGGTATTTTGGTCACAGTGGTGAAAATGCTGACTAGAGTATCCTAGCCTGAAGTTGTCACTGTGTGTACATCACTCTGCTTCTGGAACTCACTTTCATGGTGGTCACATCTTGCATCAGGTTACCACCAGAAACTCATCTATTTCTGAACCACTGCTTTTTCTCTTTTCAGTTATCTGCTGTCTTACTTTCTAAGTTCTGTCATCTTTGGTCCTTGAACTTGTGAAGCCTTCCAGTTACTAGACATATCCTTTTCCTTTCTGAGTACCTTACCTCAGCTAGAGTACTTTCCTTCTATTTTCCACCAGGGTCTTTAGGACTTCTCTTGCCAACACCTTCAACTATCTTTCCCACTTATTATGAAATGTCATATCCTGGGTCAACGCAATGGAGTTGTCTCTGCTTTAGTTCTTGGGTCACTGAACCTTGATAGAAACCCAAAACATGGTGGATTAATGTCATTAATAAAAGTGAGAGTCTCCAGCCAGGCGTGGTGGCGCAAGCTTGTAATCCCAGTACTTTGGGAGGCGGAGACCGGAGGATCCGGGTTCGCGGCCAGCCTCAGCTCT
>PVJS01050230.1:0-14391 GCA_004027185.1 Glis glis | reverse complement strand
TCTCACTAAGTTGCGGAGGCCTCACTAAGTAGCTGAGGCTGGCTTTGAACCCGGATCCTCCTGTCTCAGCCTCCCAAATACTGGGATTACAAGGGTGCGCCACCACGCCCAGCTCCAGCCCTTTCTTTTTTTTTTTTAATTTTTTTTTTGCGGTACGGGGGATTGAACGCAGGGGCATTCTACCTCCGCGCTACGCCCCCAGCCCTATTTTTTATACTTTATTTTGAAACCGGGTCTCATGAAGTTGCGGAGGGCCTCACTAAGTAGAGAGAGAGAGAGAGAGACAGAGAGAGGGAGAGAGAGAGAGAGAGCAGAGGCTGGCCGCGAACCCGGATCCTCCGGTCTCCGCCTCCCAAAGTACTGGGATTACAAGCCCGGCTCAGCTCCAGCCCTTTCATACAATCTTATTTTGTGACAGGGTGTCCCTAAATTGTCCCCGCTGGCCTCGAACTTTTGATGCTTCTGCCTTAGCCTCCTAAGTAGCTGGGATTACTGTGAAGCACCACCACGCCGACTAAATGTGTATGTGGGGGGGGGGTACTGGAAATTGATCCCAGGGGCATTCTGCCTCTGAGCTACACCCCAGCCTTTATTTATTTAATCTTTGTGGTACTGGAGATTGAACCCAGGGGCATTCTGCCTCTGAGCTACACCTCCAACCTATTTTATTTTTTATTTGGAAACAGGGTCTCACTAAGTTGCTGAGGCTGGCCTTGAACCTACGATCCTCCTGTCTCAGCCTCCCAAGTACTGGGATTACAAGCATGCGCCACCATGCCCGGCTTTTTTATTTTGAAAAAATTGCGGAGAGCCGGGCGTGGTGGCGCACTGTTGTAATCCCAGTACTTTGGGAGGCGGAGACCGGAGGATCCGGGTTCGCGGCCAGCCTCTGCTCTCTCTCTCTCTCTCCCTCTCTCTGTCTCTCTCTCTCTCTCTCTACTTGGTGAGGCCCTCCGCAACTTCATGAGACCCGGTTTCCAAATAAAGTATAAAAAATAGTGCTGGGGGCGTAGCGCGGAGGTAGAATGCCCCTGCGTTCAATCCCCGGTACCGCAAAAAAAAAAAATTTGCGGAGGGCCTCGCTAAATTGCGGAGAGTCTCACTAAGTTGCTGAGGCTGGCCTAGAACCTGCGATCCTCCAGTCTCCTTAAATGTTTTTTTAACCCTAAGCGTAAACGACTCGAGGAAAGTGATACCTGAGCTGACTCCTGACAAGTTTAAGTTACTTGGGTGGGAGGACAAAAAGGCAGAGTAGTCGGACAGCACAGCACATTGCACAAATCCCTGTGCACCCTCGCGCGATCCTTGCCACCTTCCCCAGTCACCGCTGCTTGTCTCCACCTCCCGCCCGGCGTCTGGCGCGTCTGTTGACGTCACGGGCGCGCCGCTCAGGAGATTCAAGCCGCGCAACCTCCGTGGCCATCTACCTGGCTCGTAGATGCGAATATTTTCTCTGCGCCGGAAGTCCGGGCCACGTGACGGGGTGACAGCGCTCGCCTGGCTGCTGGACTTGCTTTTAGCTGCTGCGGCACGGGATGGCGGAGGCGCCTCCAGTCTCAGGTACTGTCCTGGCCCGCGCGGGACTGGGCCCCTCTCAGGGAGCGGCAGCTTGGTCAGTGACGAAGTTCTAGGGCTCCGGTTATTTACATCGCGACAGTGGAGCGTGCTAGAGTTGGGATAGTGGCTGGGAAGGGCCACCACAGGCACTTCGCGCGTATGGAGACCTCCGGCGTCTTCTACTCGGGGGTGAAGCCCCGCGATTGTGTTTCCGACGAGAACGGGCTTGTGCAAGCGCCCAGTGAGTTGATGTGGATGTCCCGCCCTCCCAGCGGGCTCATTCCGGCCTTCCTCCGACGCGCGGGCGTCGGCCTAGTCACCGCCCATGACAGTGGCGGGCTCTCGGTTCCATCGGGTTTGCGGGGTGTGTCCGTACCTCTTGGAGTGGCGGCGCGCGCGCGCGAACCGAACTCCAGTGGGTTAGACTCTGGGCCTGCCACAGACTCTTGTGTGATTGAGTCTCAGTTTCCTCATCTGTCAGTTGATCCTGTAAAGGCTCCTGCCCTGTACTGTACCTGTTCCATAATTGTTAGCTCACTCCCCTCCTGAAGTTGCCTCAGGGTAGACAGCCTCATTTGACTGTTCCAATAGCATCCATTTGCCGGGCGTAGTGGTGTACGCTTGTAATCCCAGTACTTGGGAGGCTGAGACAGGAGGATCCGGGTTCGCGGCCAGCCTCAGCAACTTAGTGAGGTCCTCCACAACTTAGTGAGACCCTGTTTCAAAATAAAGAATAAAAAAATAGGGCTGGGGGTGTAGCTCGGAGGTAGAATGCCCCTAGGTTCAATTCTCAGTACCTCAAACAAAACAAAACCATCCATTTCCTTTCCTTCAGTGTGGATGGTATATCTGTGGTTTCCAAACTTTGTGGACAGCATCCCAAAGAAACATTTGACATCACGATCTTGGTGCACACTTACGTAAATGTAAAATCGAACCGTGCTGGGCACATGCCTGTAATCTCAGCTACTCAGAAGGCTGAGGCAAGAGGATTGAAAATTCGAGGCCAGCCTGGACAATTTAGGAAACCCTGTATCAAAATAAAAAAAGGGCTGGGGGTGTAGCTCAGTGGTAGAGTGCTTGCCAAGCATATACAAGACCCCTCAGGGTTCAATCCCCAGTACTGCAAAAAAATTCATATATATATATATATATATATATTTCACGAAACAATGACTTTCCTTACTATCAGCAGTATATGTTGTGTTGTGTGTGTATGTAATACTGGAGATTGAACCCAGGAGTGCTCTACCATTGAGCTACATCCCCAGGCCCCCTCCAATTTTTTTAAGACAGGCAGGCCTCAAATTTGTGATGCTCCTGCCTCAACCTCCCAAATAGAGTTTTTTTGGGGGGGATTTAACCCAGGGGCTTTCTACTGCTGAGCTACACCCCCAGCCCCCTTTTTTTTCGGTACTGGGGATTGAACCCAGAGGCATTCTACCTCCAAGCTACACCCCCAGCCGGGTTTTATTTCTTTTTTTTTTTTTCGGTACGGGGATTGATTTACCTCCGCGCTACGTCCCCGGCCCTATTTTTTTTATACTTTATTTTGACACCGGGTCTCACGAAGTTGCGGAGGGCCTCACTAAGTAAGAGAGAGAGAGAGACAGGGAGAGAGAGAGAGAGAGAGGGAGGGAGAGAGAGAGAGAGAGCGTGTGTGCGCGCGCACACACGTGCAGGAGCTGAGGCTGGCCGCGAACCCGGATCCTCCAGTCTCCGCCTCCCAAAGTACTGGGATTACAAGCATGCGCCACCATGCCCGGCCCCCGATTTTATTTCTTATGTGGAAACAGGGTCTCACTACGTTGTTGAGAGCCTTGCTAAGTTGCTGAGGCTGGCTTTGAACCTGTGATTCTCCTGTCTCAGCCTCAAATACTGGGATTATAAGTGTGCTCCACAACACCTGGCTCCCCCAGCCCTTTTTATTTTTTTTAATTTTTTATTTATTTATTTATTTTTTTTGCAGTACCGGGGATTGAACGCAAGGGCCTTCTACCTCCGCGCTACACCCCCAGCCCTATTTTTTATACTTTATTTTGAAACCAGGTCTCACGAAGTTGCAGAGGGCCTCACTAAGGAGAGAGAGAGAGAGAGCTGAGGCTGGCCACGAACCCGGATCCTCCGGTCTCCGCCTCCCAAAGTACTGGGATTACAAGCGTGCGCCACCACGCCCGGCCCTTTATTTTTATTTTGAAACAGAATTTCTCTTAAGTTGCTGAGGGTCTCTCTAAATTTGAGGCTGACCTCACAACCCATGATCTATCTTAACCTCCCAAGTACTGGTATTACAGACCTTTGCTACCACACCCTGCTTGGGTTTTTTTGTTTGCTTTGTTTTGTTTTTGAGACTGGGTCTGCTGTGTTGTCCAGGCTGGCCTTAAACTCTTGGGCTCAGGTGATTCCTCCTACCCAGCCTCCCAAGTAGCTGGAACTTTAGGTGCATGCTATGCTACTATAGTGATTTGATTTCATGATTTTATGACCAACTCTTTTTGAAAAATAGATCAGCAATTTCCACCTTCCATGAGTTGCTTTGAATCTTAGTACTCATTTGAATCACCTCTGCCACAGACCAGCTGTTGGGCACTAATAAGATTATGTATGTTTTGTGTACTGGGTGGCAGGTAAAATGTATTTATCACTGTGGTTCTCAGGGTTTTATTTTTTCTTTTGAAACAGGGTCTCACTAAGTTGTAGAGGGCCTCACTAAGTTGCTGATGCTGACCATGAACCTGCAATCCTTCTATCTCAGCCTCTCCAGTATTGGGATTACAAGCATGTGCCACCATGCCCGGCTTGGTTCTCAGTTTAAAAAGTTGGAAAACACACTACATTGGTGCAACCTTGTCCTGACTTGAGTATTAAGTCATTTTGGGGGATGGAAAACTTTTTAGGCTGGTATTTTTTTTTCTCCCTACCTCGTCCTTCTAAACTGGATCCATTGATCTTCCTATCCTCAGGCTCACTTCTGACTCATTTCTGTGTCCTTCAATGTTTTAAGCAGAATTGGATGGAGGACAGTTGTGATCAAAGTGTTAGCCTCTGGTGTTGTGCCCCAGGTTGCCACCTCTACCCATAATATATTTACTGAGTCCTCTAGTATAAAGACCTCCCCCCTCCCTTTCATGTTTTGTTTTTGCTTTAGTTCCTATTCCTTGTTCTTATTTTAGCATCATCTCTGGCCCACACCCCCTCCCCATTTAAGGTCCTTAAATGGCAGCCCAATCTGGTAGGACTCTTTTTTTTATGGGTCAGATTTGTCTCTGGACTTTGTAAACTGCCAGTTGGATTTCCCTTTATTCTGCTGTGTTCACCTGACACCTCCCATGTTGCTGTGTGATTTCTTGGGTATTACTTACTTGTGTTATAGGCATGCCTTGCTGTGGGGACATTTTTACTTACTTAAAATAGTGAAAGGAATGTCTCTGATCTTTACCGTGGTCCAGTTTCCTGATTCCTGTATCTCTTTTCCCTTTCTCATGTCTCTTAAGGGACATTCTTTTTTTTTTTTTTTTTGCAGTACCAGGGGTTGAACGCAGGGGCGTTCTACCTCCGCGCTACGCCCCTGGCCCTATTTTTTATACTTTATTTTGAAACCGGGTCTCACGAAGTTGCGGAGGGCCTCACTAAGGAGAGAGAGAGACAGACAGACAGACAGACAGGGAGAGAGAGAGCGAGAGCTGAGGCTGGCCGCGAACCCGGATCCTCCAGTCTCCCCCTCCCAAAGCACTGGGATTACAAGCGTGCGCCACCACGCCCGGCTCTTAAGGGACATTCTGAGGGCTTTGCCTAATACCTGTGTCTAGTGGAACATAACTGTGTGTGAATAGGTGCAGCCCTGTCTGGACTGATTCATAACTGCTCAACATGAAACACTCTTTTCCATCCTTTACCATGCCGTTTGGGATAACCTCACTGACCTTATTTCTGTTCTTCTCTCCAGCTTGCTCCTTCAGTCAGGAGAGAACTGCACAGCACCTCTTGGTCCAGTTTACCCATACCTACCTTCAAGTTATATCTTATGCTTCTAGAACATCTCTGCCACCTTCTAAATTCATGTAATCCTCTTACCATTTTCTGAGGTTCTCCATTCCACCCCCAGAACTCTTCCTATTTAAAAGTGTTCAGTACAAATCCAGGATTGAGTGAGAGGTTGCCCTTTTACCTTTGTGATCTTGTTCAGTTCTTCACTATGTTTCTGTGGTACCCACTGCCTCTGTCAGCGCAGTGTAGCCTAGTGTAGTGTAGTGTAAGAGCATGGTTTCTGATGCCACATATCCTGAATTGAAATCCTGAGTTTGCCTTGGCTCTGTGTCTTTGGGCAAGTTACTTTCTCTGTGCCTTAGTTTTCTTTTAGGAATGTATAAAAATTAATTGAGTTAACACATGTAGAGGTCTTAGAATAGGTCCTGGCACATATTAAGTACCTAATAAATGTTAAACCTTATTTTTAAACCCGAAACCTACAGGCTCTGCACTGTATCCATCTGTGCTTGAGTCTGTGTGTTTCAGGTAGACTGTACTCCTAACAACAATAATAAAGTACCATTTTAGCTCTTTTATAGGTATTATTAACTTGCTTTACTCTTTTTTTTTTTTGCTGGTACTGGGGATTGAAACTGAGGGTGTTCCACCTCTGAGCTACACCCCCAGCCTTTTTTATTTTTTGTTTTGAAAATGGGTCTCACTAGGTTACTGAGAGTCTCACTATGTTACGAAGAGTCTCACTGAGTTGCTGAGGCTGTCCTGGAATCTACGATCCTCCTGTCTCAGCCTCCCAAGTACTGGGAATAATATGCATGTGCCACCATGCCCGGCTGAGGCTTGCGCAAACCCGAATCCTCCGGTCTCTGCCTCCCAAAGTACTGGGATTACAAGCGTGCGCCACCATGCCCGGCTGTTACTTTACTCTTTATAAGAATTCTGTTGTTGTTGTACTGGGGATTGAATCCAGAAGCATTCTACCTCTGAGCTACACCCTCAGCCCCTTTTTTTGTTTTGTTTTGTTTTGGTGGTACTGGGGATTGAACCCAGGGGCATTCTATCTCTGAGCTATACCCCCAGCCCTATTTTTTATTCTTTATTTTGGAATTTTTCTTTTTTTTTTTTTTGCGGTACCGGGGATTGAATGCAGGGGCGTTCTACCTCCGCGCTACACCCCCGGCCCTATTTTTTATACTTTATTTTGAAACTGGGTCTCACGAAGTTGCAGAGGGCCTCACTAAGTAGCGAGAGAGAGAAAGGGAGAGAGAGAGAGAGCTGAGGCTGGCCGCGAACCCGGATCCTCCGGTCTCCGCCTCCCAAAGTACTGGGATTACAAGCATGCGCCACCACGCCCGGCATTTTGGAATTTTCTTTTTGGGATACTGGAGATGGAACCCAAGGGCATTCTATCTCCGAGCTACACCTCCAACCCTATTTTTTATTCTTTATTTTGAAACAGGGTCTCACTAAGTTGCGGAGGGCCTCACTAAGTAGCTGAGGTTGGCCGCGAACCTGGATCCTCCTGTCTCAGCCTCCTGAGTAATGGGATTACAAGCGTGTGCCACCACTCCCGGCTTTTATTCTTTATTTTGAAACAGGGTCTCACTAAGTTGCGGAGGGCCTCACTAAGTAGCTGAGGCTGGCTGCGAACATGGATCGTCCTGTCTCAGCCTCCTAAGTGCTGGGATTACAAGCGTGTGCCACTATGCCCAGCCCATTTTATTTTTTATTTTGTTTTTTGTTTTTGCAGTTACTGGGGATTGAACCCAGGGGCATTCTACCTCTGAGCTACATCCCCCAGCCCTATTTTATTTTTTATTTTGAAACAAGGAAGGTCTCACTAAATTGTGGAGGGCCTAAGTTGCTGAGGCTGGCTTCAAACCTGTGATCTTCCTGTCTCAGCCTTCCAAGTACTGGGATTACAAGCATGCACCACCACACCGACTTATTTTTTATTTTGAAACAGGGTCTCACTAAGTTGTGTAGGGCCTCATGAGGTTGTAGAGGCTGGCTGCGAACCTGCAATCCTCCTGTCTTACTCTCCTTAGTACTGGGATTACAGGCGTGTGCCATGCGCCCAGCTATAGGAACTCTTAGATGTATCTCCATGGCATACAAGAAAACTGGGGCTAAGTAGCTATTCTATATGTCACATTTAGTTCTGACTTTGTTAGTAACTAGTTTTGTGTCAATCTGTAAATTGTTTCTTTGGGCTTCAGAGACTGGGTTGACTATACTAAAAACATCTTCCAGCTGGTGGTGAAAAGTATCTTCCAACCCATAGTTGTGGCACACACCTGTAATCCCAGCTACTCAGGAGGCTGAGGCAGGAGGATTGCAAGTTTGAGGCCAGCCTGGGCAATTTAGCAAGACCCTGCCTCAAAATTAAAAAATAACAAACAGGCTAGGAATGTTGCTCAGTGGTAAAGCACCCCTAGGTTCCATCCCTAGTACGAAGGAAGGGAGGGAGGGAGGAGAAAGAAAGAATCTTGGTGGGAAAAAAATGAGTGGGTTAAAGGAACTTATGATCAATTTTTGAGGCTTTGGGATTCTAGAGCATATTATAGAGGTTATATATGGAAAACCCAAAATATATTCCTGAGGAGAAGAAATGGAAACGTATACATACACACATATACATACACATATGTATATACATGTGTGTACATTAGCATATATATACATGTGTGTGCTAATATAAATATACTCACTGTGCTAATATTATCTATATGAAATCTTATTTAAATTTTAGAATGATCCTTTGAAATAGGCATTGTCATTCTTAATTATAGATGTGGAAACTAAGGCTAGCAGTGGTCAAGTAGTATTGCTAAACTCATACCATTAAGTTGGCCAGACTTTTAAATCCATTTTAGCTGACTTCAAAGCCTGTTTACTTTCTATTACAAAATACTACTTTAGAGTTTTGAAAGACTCTGATGACTGATATCTCATCTCTGGCCTTTTAGCTACCTTATGTTTTTTTTTTTAATAAATAAAAGCATGTGTTCACAGTGCCTGATGGCCCAGATGAGCATTTTTACTCAGTAGCTCTTATCTGTCAGTGGTTATTGGTTTGGCCTTTGGATATGGGATGATCTGTCTTCCACAAGTACCTTGAACCCATCACCTTCACAGAACCCAGAAGTCTCACTAAGACCTTATTTTATCCAATGTCTTTAGGACATTTTTAGGTATGGCTTAAAAGCTTATGGGATTCATGGATGACACATTAATTTCTTTACTGGCATGTCTATTTCTTATGTCCTAGGTACTTTTAAATTCAATACGGATGCTGCTGAATTCATTCCTCAGGAGAGAAAAAATTCTGGTCTAAATTGTGGGACTCTAAGGAAACCAGACTCCAACAAGATTGGCAGAAGAAATTATAGCTCATCACCTCCCTGTCACCTTTCCAGGCAGGTCCCTTATGATGACATCTCTATGGTTCTTCAGCACAGTTGTCCTTCAGGAAGCAAACCTAAATGTCAGCAGACTTTTTTCCAGCCTTCTGCTTCTAATAAGTCACTCAAGAACCATGGCCTTCAGAGTCAACCTTGGCAAAAATTGAGGAATGAAAGACACCATGGCAAAGTTAAGAAAGCACAAGGGCTCACTGATCAGATCTCAGATATAGTTAGCTTAGAAAGTGTGGCCAGACTAGAGAGTGGGGCAAACCCCAGAGAGCACAGCCCTTCTGAGAGTGAGAAGGAAGTTGTCGCAGATCCCAGGGGAGCAAAACCCAAAAAAGCAGCGCAGTTTATATACAGTTATAGTCGAGGGCCAAAAGTGAAGGGGAAACTCAAATGTGAATGGGGTAACAGAATGTCTCCCAAACTTGAGGATGCCAGACCTGAGAATACCAAACCTGTGGGGGTTTCCCACTTTGACTCTTCGGATATATCTTGTAAAAAAGGAGTACTCGATGGGTATGGGACCAGGCGAAATGAGCAGAGAAGACACCCACAGAAAAGACCTCCCTGGGAAGTGGAGGGGGCCAGGCCACGACCAGGCAAGAATCCACTAAAACAGGAGGGTCAACGGCATACAAATGCAGGACCCAGAAACAACGTGACCAACATTCCAAAGGATAATGTCAGTGAAAGACCAACAAAATCTGCCTGTGACAGTGGGAATTTGGCAGTTGTCAATAAGGCTTCCAGAAAGGCCGACCAAGAGAAAAATACTGTAAGGAGGCAGGACCCTCGAGTAGTATCTCCTTTCCCCCGAGGCAAACAGAGCCAAGTGCTAAAGAATGTGGAAACACATACAGGTAAACCCACCTAGATGGGTGGAAATATATACATACATATATATATATATATATATATTTTTTTTTTTTTTTTTTGCCGTACTGGGGATTGAACCCAGGGGCATTCCACCTCTGTGCTACACCCCCAACCCTATGTTTTATTCTTTTATTTTGAAACAGGGTCTCACTAAGTTGCAGAGGGCCTCACTAAGTAGCTGAGGCTGGTTGTAAACCTGGATTCTCCTGTCTCAGCCTCCTGAGTACTGAGATTACAAGTGTGCGTCACCATGCCTGGCTTGGAAATATATTTTTAAGATTATTTTTATATTTATTTGTTTATTTATTTATTTATTTATTTATTTATTTATTTATTTATTTTGCAGTACTGGGGATGGAACCCAGGGACATTCTACCTCCAAGCTACACCCCCAGCCTGATTTTTATTCTTTATTTTGAAACAGGGTCTCACTAAGTTGCAGAGGGTCTCACTAAGTAGCTGACCCTGGCCTCGAACCCAGATCCTCCTGTCTCAGCCTCCCAAGTACTGGGATTACAAGCGTGTGCCACCATGCCCGGCTCTATTATTTTTAAATAAGTAATATGTTCACACAATTTAGAAAACAGGAAGTATAAAAAGGTATACATGACAAGTCTCTTTCTAAATTTACCATCTTCCTGAGTTCTGCTCTCCTCCCCAGTAGGTAAGTACTTTTTTTATGTGTGGTACTGGGGATTGAACCCAAGGGTATTCTACCTCCAAGCTATAGCCCCCAGCCCAATTTTATTTTTTGTTTTGGAATAGGGTCTTGCTAAGTTGCGGAAAGCCACGGTAAGTTGCTGAGGCTAGCTTTGAACCTGCGATCCTCCTGTATCAGCCCCCAGATACTGGGATTACAGGTGTGTGCCACCACATCTGGCAGTAGATAAGTACTTAACTTGGTTTTATATATATGACAAGCAAATACAAATAAGAATCTTTCTCCAAATAAGGACTTTTGTAGATGTTCTTTTTTTTTTTTTTACGGTACCGGGGATTGAACCCAGAGGCGTTCTACCTCCACGCTACACCCCCGGCCCTATTTTTTTTTATACTTTATTTTGAAACTGGGTCTCACGAAGTTGCAGAGGGCCTCACTAGGTAGAGAGAGACAGGGGGAGAGAGAGAGAGAGAGCGCGAGAGCTGAGGCTGGCCACGAACCTGGGTCCTCCAGTCTCCGCCTCCCAAAGTACTGGGATTACAAGCATGCGCCACCACACCCAGCTTGTAGGTATTCTTAAAAATGCAGATATAAGTGATTAAGATGTTTGGTTATGCTGGGTACGGTTGCACATGCCTGTAATTCCAGTACTTGGGAAACTGAAATAGGAGGATCGCATGTTCCAGGCCAGCCTCAACAACTTAGTAAGCATCTTAGCAACTTAGTGAGACCCTCTTTAAAAAAAAAAAAAGATGCCTGGTTACAAGGTGTGTGTGTGTTGGAGGGGGTTTACTAGAGATTGAACCCAGAGCCTTGTGCCTGCTAGGCAGGTGTTCTACCCCTGAGCTACAGCCCCAAACCCTAAAGATTTTGAGTTCTGAAAGCAGAAGTAGTGGATGGTAATATCCACTGTTTCTGCTGGTTCCAGCCTGTATCATCTCATCTTGTCTGCTCAGTTGCAACAGTCCTTGTCTCACCATTTATTAATTTCTTTCAGTTCAACTCTCGCACCACCATCAGAACATTCTTTATAAAACACACTTTGATTTTTTGGGGGGATTGAACCCAGGGGCATTCTACCTCCAAGCTACACCCCCAGTCCTATTTTTTTATTCTTTTTTTTTTTTTTTTGGTGTGTGTGTGTGTGTGTGTGTGTGTGTGTATGGAACCCAAGGCCCTTCTACCTCCAGGCTACACCCCTAGACCTTTTTTAATTTTTTATTTGGAAACAGGGTATCGCTAAGTTGCTGAGAGCCTCACTAAGTTGCAGAGGCTGGCTTCAAACCTGCGATCCTCTTGTCTCAGCCTCCCAAGTACGGGGATTACAACTGTGCGTCACCACGCCCGGCTCCTACTTTTATTCTTTATTTTGAAACAGGATCTCACTAACTTGCAGAGGGCCTCACTAAGTAGCTGAGGCCGGCCGTGAACCTGTGATCCTCCTATCTCAGCCTCCAAGTACTGGGATTACAAGCATGTACCACCATGCCAGGCTTATAAAACACACTTTAAACTGTGTCATTCCCCTGCTTGCTTTTGTTTACTGGTTCCCATTACCTGCAGATTCTGGCTTCTGCCTTACTCAGTGCCATCTCCTGCTGCCTCAATCTCCACCCTTTTAATTTCCTGAATTCTACACTATTATGTCTTTCCATGCTGTTGCATGTAGCTTCCTCTCTCTAGAAGGTAGGAATCTGGAAGGCCATCTTCGAATTCTGCCCAATAAATCTCCCGAGTCCTTACATCCTCACATTATTTATGTTATTCTCCAGAATACTTCATATTTATTGAGTAAATATAATCATCCCTTGGTACCATGGGGGATTGGTTCCAGGAGCCCTTCAGATAACAAAATTCATAGATACTCAAGTCTCTTATATAAAGTGATGTGATATTTGCATATAACCTGTGCACATCCCCCATATATTTTAATTAATTTATTTATTTATTTTTGTGGTATTCGGGATTGAACCCAGGGGCATTCTACCTCCAAACTACACCCTCAGCTTTGTTTTATTTTTTATTTTGAAACAGGGCCTTGTTAAGTTGTTGAGGCTGGCTTGGAATCTGCAATCATCCTGTCTCAGCCTCCCAAGTACTGGGATTACAGACATGCACCACCACACCCTGCCTCTCGTATATTTTAAGTTATCTTTATTTTATTTATTTATTTATTTATTTATTTTTGCGGTATTGGGGATTGAACCCAGGGGCATTCCACCTCCGAGCTACACCCCTGGCCCTATTTTTTATCCTTTATTTTGAAACCGGGTCTCACGAAGTTGCGGAGGGCCTCACTAAATAGCTGAGGCTGGCCGCGAACCTGGATCCTCCAGTCTCCGCCTCCCAAGTACTGGGATTACAAGCGCGCTCCACCACGCCCGGTTTAAGTTATCTTTAGATTACCAATAATACCAAATACTGTGCTATGTAAATTGCTATGTAATACAGTTGTTACACTATATTGTTTATTGAATAATGACAAAGAAGTCTGTACATGTTCAGTACAGATGCAATTAAAAATAATTTCAAACTATGTTTGCTTGAATTAACAGATGTACAACCTGTGGATATGAAGGGCTGGTTGTACTATATGTTAAGCACTGTGCCCGGTGCAGGAAATACTGCAAATGTTTACATTCTGGTAGGGAAGATATGCAGAAAGCACTTCAATATTTAATATGTCAGGTGGTGATAAGGGCTAAAAGAATACAAAGCAGATTAAGAGGATAGAGTATAGCCAGGCATGATGGCACATACTTGTAATCCCAGTATGTGGGAAGCTGTGACAGGAGGATCACAAGTTCAAGGCCAGCCTCAGCAACTTTGCGAGGCCCTTAGCACCTTAGACCCTGTTTCAGAATAAAAAAAAAAAATAGTGCTGGGGGTATAACTCAGAGGTAGAACACCCCCCCCCCCGGGTTCAAGCCCCAGCTCAACCAAAAAAAAAAAAAAAGAGTGGGAGAGATGCTATATTAGGTGGGTTGATATCTTTGATGGGGATCAAACCCAAGGTCTCGTGCACATAGGCACTGTACCACCGAACTGTATCACCAGCCCATGAGGAGACATTTTGACAGCAGAATGCAGTGCTGAAGCCTCCCTGTGGCTCTCTGGGGACAAGTGTTCCAGGCAGAGGGAGGAGCATTATGGACAATGAAGAAGGGCAGGAGAGGCGGTCACATAACTAGTAGGAGCTGGATCATGTGAGGCCCTTAGACTTGGTTCTGAGTAAGGTGAGAAGCTGCTGGAAAGTTTTGGGAAGAGGGATAGTTTGATCTTTCTAAAATGATCACTCAGGGTACTGTGTAGAGTATAGACAAAGAGATGGGACAGATTAGGGTGCTATTCCAGTAATTCAGGTAGGAGATGATGGAGACTGGCACTGGAGTACTAGTGGTGGAAAAGATAAGAATTGGTAAGACTTTGAGTGTATTTAGAAAGTAGAACTGATAGGAGATTGGATGTTGGATACAAGAGAATGAGAGGAGTCAGGAATGAAGCCAAGGATTTTGTGTCTGAACAGTCTAGAAGAATGGAATTGCCATCTACTGAAAGTGAAGCCTAGGAGAGGAAAAGGAATTTGTTTGTTTGTATAATTTTTATTTTTATTTTTTTGCGGTACTGGGGATTGAACCCAGGGGAATTCACCTCCAAACCACACCCATAGACTTATTTTTTATTCCTTTTTTTTTTTTTTTTTTTTTTTTTTTTTTTTTTTTTTTTTTTTTTTTTTGGTGGTACCAGGGATTGAATCCAGGGACATTCTACCTCTGAGGGACACCCCCAGCCCTATTTTTTATTCTTTATTTTGAAACAGGATCTCACTAAGTTGAAGAGGGCTTCACTAAGTAGCTGAGGCTGGCTGTGAACCTGCGATCCTCCTGTCTCAGCCTC
>PVJS01050228.1:0-14389 GCA_004027185.1 Glis glis | reverse complement strand
TACCTCCGAGCTACACCCCCAGCCCTATTTTTTATTCTTTATTTTGAAACAGAGTCTTGCTAAGTTGCAGAGGGCCTCACTAAGTAGCTGAAGTTGGCCACGAACCTGCGATCCTCCTGTCTCAGCCTCCCAAGTACTAGGATTACAAGCATGTGCCACTCGCCGTTATTTTAGCATATCTTGAATTTACAAGATAATAACAATAACAGCTAATATTGACCACTTACTCTATGCTAAGCTCTGTGAGAGATTCTTTTCCAAACATTATCTTATTAAATCTTCAAAGTGAACCTATAAACAGGCACGTTAGCCCCATTTCAGAGATAAGGAAGTTTACACTAACAGCGGAAGTGACTTTCCTGGATTACAGAACTAGCAGAAGAATCCAAACCTGAATGCAGGTTATTGTACTCAAGGCCTAGCTTAAATTTTGCACCATCCTGTCTCTCTAAAATCTTTGGAAGCCGGGTGTGGTGGTGCACGCTTGTAATCCCAGTACTTGGGAGGATGAGACCTGACAATCCGGGTTTGAGGCTAGCCTCAGCTACTTAGTGAGACCATGTCTCAAAATAAAGAACAAAAAATAGGGCTGGGGGTATAGCTTGGAGGTAGAATGCCCCTAGGTTCAATCCCCAGTGCCACACACACACACAAAAAAAATCTTTGGAATTGTTAAAACTCAAATGAATCAGAATAAACATAGCTTTATCAACATTTAAAACTTCTCCTCAAAAGACACCATTAACTCATTAAGTCCCAGGTTTTCAATTCTGCAAATATTTCAATGAAATTGACACAGTTGCATTAAAATAGGTCAAAAATCATAATCTAGAACTTATATCTTTATATTTTTTCGTACATATGAAAATACACACATATTTTCAAATGATCTAATCATCTGCCTACTACTTTTCTCAAAAGAATAAACCTCTAAAATCATAATTATTTCCTAAGTGATATATTTGTTGCTTAGTTTAAGTTTTTATAGATGTCAGACATCTAGGACCATGGGACAAATGGGTTAAGAAATGAAAAGACAAGCTGCAAAATGGGAGAAAGTACTCAGTATAACTATATCAGACAACTGTATCCAAGAACAGGCCGGTAATTATTACAATTCAGTAAGACAAACCACCAAATAAGAAAATAGACAAAGAACTTGACAGATCAGTTGACAAAGAAGACATACAAATAGTAAATAAGCACACAAAAAAAGATGCTCATCATTAATCAGGAAGGTATTACCAAAAAAAAAAAAAAACAAAAACTATGAGCCGTGTGTGGTGTGGTACATGCCTATAATCCCAGTCCTTGGGAGGCTGAGACATAAGGATCCCAGGTTCAAGGTTAGCCTCAGCAACTTAGTGATACCCTATTTCAAAATTAAAAATTAAAAAGGGTTAGGGGTGTAGCTCAGAGGTAAAATGCTTTTATGTTCAATCCTAACACCAAAAAAAAACACCCAAAAAACTGAAACACCACATGTCTATTAGAATGGCTAAAGCAAAGCAAGATAAGCAAGTGTGTTGTATTCCTCCAACATATAACAACAACAACAAGTTTTAATCCAAATCTGATCAAGTTACTAGATCCCTCTACATCCAACTACCAATTTCTGGACATACAGAAAACAGAGGAACATATTAAACTGCATCAGGAATCCAATCAGCGAAAGCCAGTCTAGGAAACAAAAGGACAAACAACCCAGTTTTTTCAGCAAATAAATTACTACAGGAAAAAAAGAGAAAAAGAGGAGTTACGTGTTAAAAAAAACTTAAAATACATATCATATTCTGATTCTAAAGTACTAAAACTTTTGTTGAATTGATGAAAGTTGAAAGGCATGACCTGACACTTGGTGGCATATGCCTGTAATCCCAGTACTTGGGAGGCTGAGATAAGAGGATCACAGGTTTGAGGCCAGACTCAGCAAGGCCCTCAGAAACTTAGTAAGACCCTGTTTCAAAATAAATAAAAAGGACTGGGGGTGTAGTTAGGAGGTAGAATGCCCCTGGGTTCAATCCCAGTACCACAATAAATAAATAAATAAATAAATAAATAAATAAATAAATTTTAAAAAGACCATGCCCTGGGTAAAAAGCAGAGTTCCCAACCATTTTTTATTTAAAAACTGTGGATATGTAATTCCTTCCTGGTGTGAAAGTGAGTCCAAATCTGAAGGCAGTTTTTCCAATTCTGGTACTTCCAGAGTCAACACTGCCACATCTTTTGGCAGGATGAATTTATATAACTAGTTCTTCATTTCGAGTCTCAAAGTAAATTTAACTCACAGTGAAAATTCAATTACAATGCACCCTGATATACTGTACATTTGTCATGATTCTATATGCAGTCTGAGAAATGGTGAAACATATCAAACATAAGAAGCCGGGCGTGGTGGCACACGCTTATAATCCCAGTACTTGGGAGGCTGAGACTGGAGGATCGGGGTTCGTGGCCAACCTCAGCTACTTAGTGAGGCCTCCGCAACTTAGCAAGACCCTGTTACAAAATAAAGAATAAAAAATAGGGCTGGAGGTGTGTGGCTTGGAGGTAAAATGCCCCTGGGTTCAATCCCCAGTACCGTAAAAAAAAAAAAAAAAAAAACTAAACATAAGAGCTAAAACTACAAAACTTTTAGAAGACAACAAAGGGGTAAATCTTACCCTTGGATTTGGCAACGAATTCTTAAATATAACACTAAAAGCATGAACAACAAAAGAAAAATAAGATAAACAGGACTTCATCAAAATTAAAAATGTTTGTGAATAAAAAAATCTAGAAAGTAAAAAGACAACCTACAGGATAGAAGAAAATATCTGCAAATTATGTATCTGATAAAGTTCTACTCTCTAGCATATACAAGTAATTCTTACAACTCAACAGCAATAAAACAAACAACCCAATTAAGAAATGAGCAAAGGACTTAAGACATTACTGCAAAGAAGGAAAACAAATGGCCAAAAAGATGCTCAACATCATTAGTTATTAGGAAAGTGCTACTCAAAACCACGATGAGATACCACTTCACACCCACTAAGATGACTATAATTAAGACAGGAAAATAACAAGTGTTGGCAAGGACTTGGAGAAATTGGAACTCTCCTACATTGCTGGTGGAAATGTAAAATGGTACAACAGCTGTGTAAAACAGTTTGGCAGTTCTTCAGAAGTTAAACATAGAATTACCATATGACCTAGCAATTCCACTCTGGACATATTCTCAGGATTGAAAACAGGTACTCAAACACTTGAACATGAATGGCTCACAGCAGCACAATTCATAATGGCCAAAGGTGGAAACAATCCAAACATTCACCAACAGGTGCCTGGATAAGCAGTGACATGCACATACAATGGAATACTACTCAGACACAGAAAGGAATGAAGTACTGACACATGCCACAATCTGGATGAAACTCTAAAGCTTCATGCTAAGTGAGAGAAGCCAGCAACAAAAAGACACATATTGTATGACTCTGTTTGTATGAAAGAGCTGGAATAGATGAGCACAGAGAGACAGAAAGCAGACTGGTGACTGCAGGTGTTTGGGGAATGAAGGTCAGCTTAATAGGTATGGGTGATAAAAATATTTTGACAAAAGGTGGTAATTTTACAACACTGAATGTATTAAATGCCTCCAAATTCTACATAATAAAATGGCCAATCACATGTTAATCTCACCTCTATTTAAAAAAGTAAATTTACAGGATGTTTCAATGTTACTTACTATGCAATTTCTACAAGAACTACCCCAATGCATTTATCTTATTTCTTAGTTTGAAAAAGGGACAAATTATCTACATGAAAAAAATTCACTGTCTTGTAATGTTCACCATGGGAAAAGTCTGCTACCATATATGAAATCAGACTACCTTGAGACTTCCATGTTGTGTAAAAGCCAACTGGTTTCATAGAGAAACTGCATGGAGATAATTGGCCAGCTTACACAGCTGTCCCAGCCATCCCAGCAGAACGAGTGAAGAGGCTAGCTAACTCTCTTGACCATCAAGCCTGTGGTGACTCTAGTCCCAGCTGCCATCTGACTGCAAATGTCTGAGAAAGCACAGGAGGGAACTGCCAAATGAGCACAGTCACCCCACAGAGTAGTGAGATAATGAATTGTTCAAGCCACAGAAAAAATCCTTAGCCATATACCATATCAATACAATGTACAGATTGAGTATGCTTGGGACCAAAGTGTTTTAGGTTTCAGAGATTTTAAGATTTTGGAATATTTGCATGGACTTTACTAGTTGAGCATCCCTAATAAAAAATCTGCAATGCTCCAAAATCTGAAACTTTGCCCAGAGTGGCCTCGGACTTGTGATCCTCCTGCCTCAGCCTCCCAAGTAGCTGGTATTACAGGTGTACAGCACCATGTTCAGATGAAAGCTGAAGTTTTTTGAGTGTCAATATAAATGCTCAAAAAGTTTTAGATTCCACAGCATTTTAAATTTTCAGATTAAGGGTGATAAACTTGTATAAAGCATTCAAGGAATTTTATTAACATATTCTTCTGGATTTTTGTTAAGTTTTTAACTCGGTAGATCATATCACCTGGACGGCTATTTGAAAATTAAAATGAGATACTTGTAAATAAACCATGGGTAAAGGGGAAAAAATGAAAGAAATGAGAACACCATTTTAAATGACTGAAAATGAAAAAAGAAAGTCAAAATTTGTGAGATGCAGCTAAAGAAGTGCTTAGAGGGAAATTTGCAGCTTTCAATGACAAAAAGTTCCACCTCAAAGGGCTAGAAGAACAGTTAAGTTTTATCAAAGTAGAAAAGAAATAATAAATATTAGAAAAAATTTTAATGAAATAGAAAACAAACAATAAACAAAGTTAACTGAAACCAAAAGCTGGTTCTTTGAAAAGATCATCAAAATTGATAAATCTATAGCCATGTGGACCAAGTAAAAGAAAGAAAACAAATACCCAACATTAGGAATTAAAGAGAAGTCATCACTGTACATCCTGCAGATAATAAGTAGTAAAAAGCATACCATGAATAACTTTATGTAAACAAATTCAACAACTTAGTAAAAAAGGACATACTGAAAAACAGAACTTTGAAAAATTTGACACAAGATGAAAAAGAAAATCTGAATTGTCTGCTATCTATTAAAGCAGTTGAATCCATCACTAAAACCTTCCTGCAAAGAAAAGTCCAAGCCCAGCATATTTCATATGTGAGTTTTATCAATCACTTATGAAAGAAATAACACCAATCTTTAACAAACTCTTCTGGTAAACAGAACAGTCCCTAACATGTTTAATGAGGTAAACATAATCATATCAAAATCAAACAAAGATATTAACAAAAATAGAAAATGATAGTCCAATATCCCTATGAACATAGACAAGTTCCTAAAAGAATGTTATTGAGCCAGGCATGGTGAGTCACGCTTGTAATCCCAGTACTTGGGAGGCAGAGACCGGAGGATCCAGGTTCGTGGCCAGCCTCGGCTACTTAGTGAGACTTTCCACAACTTAGTGAGACCCTGTTTCAAAATAAAGAATAAAAAAAATAGGGCTGGGTGTGTAGCTCGGAGGTAGAATGTCCCTGGGTTCAATCCCCAGTACTGAAAAAAAAAGGATATTATCAAATAATATCCAACTATAGATATAAAGGATAGTATATTATAAATAAAATTTGTCCTGAGAATACAAGGTTGGTTTAACATTTGAAAATCACCAATTCTAAACATTAACAGAATAAAGGAGGAAAACCATATGACTGTCCCAACATGCAGAGGCACTGACAAAATTCAACACCCATTCGTGAAAAAGCTCTCAGCAATGAGAACTAAAAGAACTTAATCCAATAAAGGGCACCTATAAAAAACACAGTTTCATCAGATGTACTGGTGTAAAACTAAATTGTTTCCTCCTAAGATCAGTAAAAGGAAAAGATGCCTGATTTATCACTTCTATTCAACACTGCACAGTCATTGCAATAAACACCGGGATAAAGATCAGAAAGGAAGAAGTAAAACTGCCTCTATTTTGAAATGGATACTAATGTAGAAAGCTCTAAGCAAGCTATACAACTCTTAAGTGAACTTAGGAAGAATAAATTTAGAAAGATCTCAAGATAGAAAAACCAACTGTACTTTTACATACAATTGGAACAACTGGCAAACAATCTTTTAAATTCTATTTAAGTTGGGTGTGGTGGCACACGTCCCAGCTACTTAGAAAGCTGAGGTGGAGACAGGTAATCCCAGTATTTGGGAGGCTGAAACAGGAGGACTGCAGGTTTGCAGCCAGGCTCAGCAACCTTATGAGGCCCTCTGCAACTTGGTGAGACCCTGTTTCAAAATTAAAAATCAGAGATAGAATGCCTCTGGGTTCAATCCCCAGTACCACAGGGAGGAAAAAAAAGGCTGAAGTGGGAGGATCAATTGAGCCCACAAGTTCCATCTCAAAAAAAAAAAATTCAGAATAACATAGCATCAAATACACAAAATAAAGCCAGCATGGTGGTACACTCTTATAATCCCAGTACTTGGGAGGCTGAAACAGGAGGATCGCAGGTTCGAGGCCAGCCTCAGCTACTTAGTGAGTCCCTCCGCAACTTAGTGAGACCCTGTTTCAAAATAAAGAATAAAAAATAGGGCTGGGGGTATAGCTTGGGGGTAGAATGTCCCTGGGTTCAATCCCCAGTGCCAAAAAGAAAGAAAAAAAAACACAAAATACCTAGAAATAAACATAACAAAGGATATGCAAGACCTCCATATTGATAACTACTAAATATTGCAGACAGAAATTTAAAGACCAAAGTAAATGACACTATATAATGTTCATGGATTCTTATGCCCCAAATAAAAAAAAAGATAAAAATGAATTCAGAAATTAGAATTTTAAAAATTCAAATATTGATTCTCCCCAAAATGATTAATAAATTCAATTCAATCGATCAAAATTCCAGCAAGATATTTTGTAAATATTGACAAGGTAATCTATCATAAATATTGAAATGCATGTGATCTAGAAAAGCCAAATCTATTTCTCAAAGAACAAGGGACTTACACTATTTGGTTTCAAACCTTACAACAAAACTATACCAATAAAAACATCATAGGATTGGTGAAAAGGCAAATATAAATCAATGAACAAAATATTATCCAGAAACAGATCTATACATACATTGTCAATATTTTCTCTTTTTTTTCTTTTTGTGGTACTGGGGATTGAACCCAAGGGCATTCATTCTACTGCTAAGCCACACTCTCAACGGGATCTTTTTTTTTTTTTAATTTTGAAACAGGGTCTAAGTTGCTGAGGCTGGCCTCAAACCTGTGATTCTCCTGTCTCAGGCTCCCAAGTACTGAGATTACAGGTATGGGCCACCACATACCATCATCATCATCATCAATATTTTCTTTGTTTTTTTTTTTCATTGTCAATATTTTCAATAAAGATGCCTAGGTAATTCCATAGGGAAAGGACATTCTTTTCAACAAACAGTGCTAGAGGATCTGAGTATCAATATGGGAAAAAATGAACTAAATGGATCACAGACAATGTAAAAGCCAAAACTACAAAGCTTCTAGAAGAAAATATAAAAGAAAGTCTTCATGACCTCAGGGATAGACAAAGATTTCTCAGATAAGACATTAAAAAACCTGAACCATAAGACTGATATATTGAACTTTATCAACATTTAAAACTTCTGCTCTTCAAAAGACACCATTAGTGCTCACTTCGGCAGCACATACACTAAAATTGGAACAATACAGAGATGAGCATGGCCCCTGTGTAAATTCATAAATTTGCTTATTTATGAAACATTCCATATTTAAAAAAACAAGGACACCATTAACCCATTAAGTTCCATGTTTTCAATTCTGCAAATATTTCAACGAGATTGACACAGGTATGTTAAGAGGTTGAAAATCACAATCTAGAGCTTATATATATTTTTTCAAATGCTCTCATCACTCACCTGCTACTTTTATCAATGGAATAAACCTCTAAAAACAGTAATTACTTCACAAGTGGATATTTATTGCTCAATTTAAGTTTTTACAGGTGTTAGACATCTGGGACAAATGGGTTAGGAAAGGAAAAGACTGTCAGGCGTGGTGGCGCATGCCTGTAACCCCAGTACTTGGGAGGCTGAGACAGGAGGATCGCAGGTTTGAGGCAACTTAGTGATACTCTCAGCAACCTTGTGAGACCCTGTTTCAAAACAATAGAACAAAACTAGGGCTGGGAGTATAGCTTGGAGGTAGAATGCCTCTGGGCTCAATCCCCAGTATAAAAAAAAAAAAAAAAAGAAAAGTAAAGACAAGATACAAAAGAGATTCAGTATACTGACATCTATCAGACAACTGGTATCCAAGAACAGGCAGGTAATTATTATAATTCAGTAAGACAATCCACCAAATAAGAAAATGGGAGAAGAACCTGACAGATCAGTTGCCAAAGAAGACATACAAATAATAAATAAGCAAAAAAAAAAAAAAAGAAAGAAAGCTCATTCTATTACCAACAGAGAGAGAGAGAGAGAGAGAGAGAGAGAGATGCTGCTACAACCTATGTATTAGAATGGCTACAAGGACAAATAATAAACATGGCAACACCAAATGTTGTCAAAGATGTGCAACAAATGAACTCTCATACACTGCTGGTGGGGATACAAAATGGTATAAATTTGGGTGCAAAAGGCATATGTATTTATTTCTTATGATGTTAAGCATGCCCTTACAATGCAACCCAGCAATCTCACCCCTAGGTATATATCCAAGCGAACTGAAGATTTGTTCACACAAAATCCTATATGCAAATATTTATAGCAATATTGTTCATAATTGGCAAAACCCAGAAACAACCCAAATGTCCTTCAACTGATAAATGAATAACCAAACTGGTACATCGAATACAATGGAATACAACTTAGCAATATAAAGGAATGAACTACTGACATATAGAACAACACAGCTAAGTATCAAATGTATTCTGCTAAGTGAAAAAAAAAAAACAGATCAAAAAGGTTATACAGCCGTGCATGGAGGCGCACACTTGTAATCCCAGTACTTGGGAGGCTGAGACAGGAGGATCACAGGTTCTGGGCCAGCCTCAGCAATCTACTGAGGCACTCTACGACTTAGTGAAACTTTGTTTCAAAATGAAAATAAAATAGGGCTGGGGATGCAGCTCAGAGGTAGAATGCCCCTGGGTTCAATCCCCAGTACCTCCCAAAAAAAGGGCTACAGAAACAGAGAACAGGTCACTGAGTAAAGGGAAAAGATGGCTTCAATGGGTAATTGTGGACGTGTTAAAACTGTTCTGTATCTTAATTGAGTGGGAGAAAACAGATCTGAGTTGCTAGGGCTTGGAATGGGGAAAGAATTGACTACAAAGGACAAAAAGCTTTCCTTCCTTTCTTCCTTTTTGGTGTCATAATTGTCATATGTCTTGGTTGTGGTGGTTATGCAGCTGTATGTATATGCCAAAATTCACAGAACTGTACACTAAAATGGATAAAATATACAACTTGTAAATAAGATCGCAATAATCCTGAGTTTAAACTAAAAATACCATACACACTCACCAGAACAGGTAAAATTAAACTGACAACATAAATGTGGAGCATCAACACCTCATACATTGTTGATGGGAATGTAAAATGGCACAAACACTTTAAAAAATATTCTGTCAAGCCAAGCATGGTGGCTCACATTTGTAATCCCAGTACTTGGGAGGCTGAGACAGGAGGATCACAGGTTCACCGCCAGCCTCGGCAACTCAGAGAGGCCCTCCACAAATCAGTGAGACCCTGTTTCAAAATAAAATAGGGCTGGGGGTGTAGCTCAGAAGTAGAAAGCCCCTGGGTCCAATCTCAAATACCACAAAACAGAAAGAGAAAGAGAAAGAGAAAGAGAAAGAGAAAGAGAGAGAGAGAAATATTCTGTCAATAGAACCAAACACATAGCTATTCCATGACCCAGCCATTCTATTCCTATATATTTACCCAAGAGAAATGAAAACATCACACAAAAATTGACAAATGTTTATAGTGGCTTTATTCATAAGCCCTAAACTAGAAATAACCTAAAATATCCATCAACGGGTGAATAGATAAATAAAATTTGATAATACCTATACAACAGAATACTAGTTTATAGCCAAATGAAATTACTGATACATGCAACCACATGGATGAATCTCAAAATCATTACATAAGTGGGAAAAAAAGACATGAAAAGATACATACTGTATGAGTCTACTTCTATACAATTCTTAAAAATGCAAATCATCTACAGGGACAGAATGCAGACCGGTAGTAGCTTGAAGGTGGGCACGGAGGGGAGGATGAACTATAAGAGTATGAGAATACTTTTCAGAGTTATGGAAATGTTCTGAATCATGATTATAGACATAGTCAAAACTCATAAAATTGGAGTGTGTGTGTGTGTGTGTGTGTGTACATGTGTTAACAGGGACTGAACCCAGAGGCATTCTACCTCCAAGCTACACCCCCAACCCCCCTTTTTTTGGTACTGGGGATTGAATCCAGAGGCATTCTACCTCCAAGCTACACCCCCAGCCCTATTTTATTTTTATTTTGAAACAGGGTCTCGCTAGGTTGATGAGAGTCTCACTACTTTCTGAGGCTATCCTCGAACCTGTGATTCTCCTGTCTCAGCCTCCCAAGTACTGGGATTACAGGTGTGCACCACCACACTCGGCTTATTTTTGTTTGAAACAGGGTCTTGCTAGGTTGCTGAGAATCTTGCTAAATTGCTGAGGCTTGTCTTGAACCTGTGATCCTTCTGTCTCAGCTTTCCAAGTACTGGGATTATAGGTATGCACCACCACACCCAGCTCAAACTATATGTTTTAAATAGTTAATTATATGTAACTTCAAAAAGTTAATTGGGGGGGGTGGCACACACCTGTAATCCCAGTACTTGGGAGGCTGAGAGGAGAACTGCAGGTTCAAGGTCAACCTCAAAACTTAAGGAGGCCCCCCACAATTAAGACTGTTTCAAAATAAAAAACAAAAGGGCAGGGCATGGTGGCACACACTTGTAATCCCCATATTTGGGAGGCTGAGACAGGAGGATCACAGGTTTGCAGCCAATCTCAGCAACTTAGTGAGACCCTGTTTCAAAATAAAAAATAAATAGGGCTGGGGATGTAGCTCAGAGATAAAATGCTCCTGGGCTCAACCCTATACCACAAAAATATAAAGTAAAATAAAATAAAATGGGTTGGGGGTATAGTCTGGAGGTAGAATGCCCCTGGGCTCACTACCACCAAAAAAAAAAAGGTCAAGAAAAACAGATCAAAGTTCAATAGAAAAATGAGTAAAAGATATGAACATTGTACAGAAAAAGGTATTAAAATGACCTTTAAATATATGAAGAGATGCTATAACATTCAAAAGAGAAATTAAAAAAAAAACCATAGAGATGTAGACATTACCACTGACATCCCAAAAAGAAGCAACCAGATTTATGCACTTTCTTGAAGAAGAATACGACCCATCTATGAACACTATGGGGGAAAAAAGCCTAACACACAAAAAAAAATCTGAATCTGACCAAGCCTCTAAATCCAACTACAATATAGGAAATACAGAAAACAGTGGAAGAGCACAGGAAACTATAGCACAGGATTCAAATGGCAACACCTATACTATCAGAAATTTCTTAGGACAACTAGTTTCTTCAAAATTAAATTAAAAAGTAGGGGGAGAGGAACTGGAGAGGATACTACAAATTAAAAAAAAGACTTTAAGAGACATTTAACCCAATCATAACATGTGTACCTTATTTAAACCCTTTTTTTTTTTTTTTGGCGGTACTGGGGATTGAACCCAGGGGCTTCTACCTCCGAGCTACATCCCCAGCCCTATTTTTTATCCTTTATTTTGAAACAGGGTCTCACTAAGTTGCAGAGGGCCTCACTAAGTAGCTGAGGCTGGCCGTGAACCTGCGATCCTCCTGTTTCAGCCTCCCAAGTACTGGGATTACAAGCATGCGCCACCACGCCGGCTTAAATCCTATTTTTTATACAAACTGACATACTTAAGAAAATTAAAAATTTGAATACTGTCTAATGATAACAGATATATATTTTGGTGTGATAACAGTATTGTCATTATAAAAAATGAATCCTTAGAATCTAGAGGTATTTACTAATATAAAGATAAAATGGGATACAACTGGTATTTGATTCAAAATAATCTGAGAGGAGGTTAGGAAAGAAGGAGACATGGCCTTGGGTTGATAGTTGCTGGGTCTAAATGATGGGTGCATGAGGTTAATAATAATACTCTACTTTTGCAGATGTTCCCAATTCTCCCTAATAGCAAAGTTTAGAAACACCTGTACAAGCTGGGCGTGGTGGCGCACACTTGTAATCCCAGTACTTGGGAGGCTGAGACAGGAGGATCTCAGGTTCACGGCCAGCCTCAGCAACTTAATGAGACCCTCTGCAACTTAGTGAGACCCTATTTCACAATAAAATAATAAAATAGGGCTGGGGGTGTAGCTCAGAGGTAGAATGCCCCTGGTTTCCATCCCCAGTACCACCAAAAAAAAAAAAAGAAAGAAACATCTGTACATCACAGAGATACCATTTCCATTTAACAGAGTGGCAGAAAATCAAAAGCTTTGGTAACACACTATATTGGAGAGATTAGATCTTTTCTATCAAAGGAATAGCTTGACTTGGGCTCCATTTTGTAAAACTGTCATTGTGTAACCTTATGTGTGTTTGTATTTTTATAAAAATAGCATTTCCTGGAAATTGTGAGCGCCAACCCCTGCCCCAGCATCCCCTTCAGCCAATGGATTGTGAGGCTGTTCCCACCAATCAAAGCACAGCACAGAAGCCCCATGCTGAAAATAAACCGCCCAGCAGTTTTCCGCCATGCTGCTCCTGCACGCCTGACTCACTGGTAGCAGGATCTCTTTTGGCAAAAAGTAAAATTCACCTTGCTGAGCTGCTTTCAAATATGTGTCTTTTTAGGGCCGGGTGTGGTGGCGCGCGCTTGTAATCCCAGTACTTTGGGAGGCGGAGACCAGAGGATCCAGGTTCGCGGCCAGCCTCAGCTTGCTCTCTCTCTCTCTCTCTCTCTCCCTGTCTCTCTCTCTCTTTCTCTCTACTTAGTGAGGCCCTCTGCAACTTCGTGAGACCCGGTTTCAAAATAAAGTATAAAAAATAGGGCCGGGGTGTAGCGCGGAGGTAGAACACCCCTGGGTTCAATCCCCGATACCGCAAAAAAAAAAATGTCTTTTTTTTTTTACAACACCATAGAAATTAACTTCTGACAATAAGAAAATAAGAATTCTCTTATATTGCTGGTGAAAATGCAAAATGCCCTTGTACCACTTTAATCTATTCTCAATATGGCAGGGTGATCCCATTAAAACATATATTTGAGTTGACTCAGTAAATACAAATATATTACTACTTGTCAAATACTGTTCTAAGTACTTAAATATTGGCTTAATCCTTATAATAACAATTTTACAGATGAGAAAATTAAACCACTTACCCAAGGTCACATGGTTAGGAAGTCACAAAGCCAGGGTTCAAACAAAGGGAACCCATGCTCTCCAAATATAGCCTCAAAATATCACTCCAGGGGTGCAGTGGGGCACACCTGTAATCCCACCACTTGGGGGGCTGAAACAGGAGGATCGCAGGTTTGAGGCCAGCCTTAGCAATTTAGCGTGACCCTCAGCAACCTAGTGAGACCCATTTCAAAACAAAAAATAAAAATAGGGCTGGGGGTGTAGCTCAGAGGTAGAATGCTTCTAGGTTCCATCCCTAGTACCACAAAAAAAAGAAAAGAAAAATCACACCAGAGTTTTCTTACTAATTACAAAGAGGGAAATGTATCATAGTGGACAGATGTCATGGCCCTACCTTTACCAAATGATTTAGAATCTAATATATCTAGGACCTAGGCTCTAATAGATAGCATTTCTCACTCAGCAGACTGGGCATTATATGATTCCACTGATATGAAATGTCACTGTGTTCCAAACTCTTCAATGCAGTCCATGTCAATCATGGCTGCTTCTTAGAATACCTGGGAGTTTTTAAAAATCCTGATGCCTAGATTGCCTGATGTCTCCCCAGAATAATTAAATCAAAAACTTTGCCTGGGCGTGGTGGCACAGACCTATCATCACAGTACTTGGGAGGCTGAGACAGGAGGATGCCACGGCCTTGCCTCCTACGGAGTCTGCGTGAACCTACACGCATGACGTGGCAAAAGCTTCAAGGAAGTATGCCCGTAGAAAAAGGTGTCCTGGGTCTTGGAATTCTCACTCCTCTGGAATTATGTCTGTCTCCTGTTTTTGGTGAAATGCTTTCTCAGCACTAGATGGAAAGTTAAGGCTGTAATGCACAGGA
>PVJS01050227.1:0-14391 GCA_004027185.1 Glis glis | reverse complement strand
GCCCCGCCCCGCCCCGCCCCTCGGCAAGGAGCCCCGCCCCGCCCCGCGGCAGGAGCGGGCGCGCATGCGCACGGGGCCCGCCGTTGCCGTTGGAGACCGCGGCCGCCTGCGGAGCCTGAGGCCGGCGGGGCGCTGGACTCGGGGCTCCCTCTTGATGCTCACGCTGCGGCGTCTGGGGACCAGCGGCCGGGATCTGCCTCTTCCGCGGACCCGGGTGCTGGCGTGAGGACCAGCCAGCGCCAGAGAGCCCTGAACCCGAACCTGGACCGGACAGGGCGAAACTCAATCTTTGGGACTTTGAACAAGTAAAAAATGAGAGGTAATGGTGTCGCTTGAACTTTTTTCTTGTATGCATGTTTATTGTCCAAATATGGACTAGTGTATTCCGATAAACGTGGACATTACATTTACTGAATTTCTGCTCAAAAGAGGTTCTGAGGCAATTCTTAGACCATTGAAAGCAAAAAAAGAAAACGTGATAGGAATCGGCTTTCATATTTTGCCTGCTTGTGGAAAAAAATCATGAAATTTTCCTCATTTCATGACTAATTTTTGTCTTTGGTTTTCTCTTAATACTAAAAAGTAAATCACTTACATAAAACTAAATGCAAAGGAAGGTACCGCTGGTGACAGTATGTATATTTAGCAGAGTTCAGCATATGCAGAATTAAAGAGAAGGAAAATAAAGAGCTTCACATCTTTATGAAAAGTTCTTTAAGAAAAGTTCTTCACTGTCAATAGTGTTCAACAGGTAAGCCCTAAAAGGATATAAAACCAAAAACATTAAAGTTCACTTAATGCAAAACAGATTTTCATGTATATATGAATATATATAAAGAGAAACCTAGACTAGCCATGTTATGAAAAGTGCAAACCAAATTAACAGAGGGTTTCATAATGTCCATCTCGTGACCCAGGTAGACTAGCCCATGGGGATCCATTTGTTTGATCAGTTAATGGGTCCTTAACTGTGGCCAGCCATCACCCAGATTTCTGAAGAGCTCAAAGGAACCAGTCCTGGAGAAGCAGCTCTGCCCAGACTGGGGACTGGCACTACTGGCATGTGGCAGTAAAACCGAGTGGGGAACTGGTACAGTGTGTTGGGTCCTTGCAGACTGGCAGGACTCAGTGGAACAGCTTTTCTTAGATGCCACAAGCCCTACAGGAAACTGAATACTGTGCCCTCCTCTACCTTCCCCATCTCCTTTTTGTTGTTGTTCTGGGAATTGAACCCAGAGGCATTCTACCTCCGAGCCACACCCCCAACCCTATTTTATTTTTTGTTTGGAAACAGGGTCTCCCTAGGTTGCTGAGAGTCTCCATATGTTGCTGAGGCTGTCCTCAAACCAGGATCCTCCTGTCTCTGCCTCCCAAGTACTGAGATTACAGATGTGCACGACCACACCTGGCAAACTTTCCCCATCTCTTGTGCCTCCCTCCCTCCACAGAATCTGGGCCTCACCCACTTGTCCTTGATTTCATCAAGCACTGAGTCTGTTGGTACCAGTCCAGAATTGGCCCTGGACATTCAAAAATGAATTCCTTTTGAAGGCATACACTGACTTGAGATCCAGTCCTGAAAACCGAAAGCTAGAACACATTGTGGTAGGAAACAAGAAGGGTGTCTAACCAACTTGTGAGTTAGAGCAGGTTTTCTAAAGGTTAGTGTTGGAGCTGTTGGGCTGAAACCCCTGTAATGACCATCTGACCAGCATGAGGCTAAAAAGGTGGGTGGGGAGCGGCTCATGAAGAGCTTTATGGGCCCTGCTGAACATTTTGTTTTCAATTTGTTTATTTTTATTTTTCTGCTTATTTTGATTTTATCTAAAGACAGTGAGGGGTTGCATCTCGACTGAAAATGCTAAAGATGGAGAAGTGGATTCTAAACACAAGCTCTTTATAACTGTTCTAGAATTTCTATGTAAAGAAAGTTCAGAGGTGAAAAAGGGCTGGAAAGAAGGACTAAGGTACTCATTCTTGGGCCATTTTTTTGGGTTAGTGATGGAAGCACCAGAAAATAAAAACACATAAATGATTGCTTTATTTATTCATTTATTTAGTTCTACAAAAGCACAATGCATTAAGTGGCTTGTAGAATAGCCAAATGTAGAATGTTTTTTAGAGGAAATTCCATCCGATTGTTCCATGAATATATTAGAGTACTTCTTGCTTTTATCAATTAAGCTGAGGATTTTAAACACACACACACACACACAGACACACACACACACACACACACACACACATTTTTTCTGATTAGTGTTTTTATAAATATTTCGCTTGGGGTGGGTTTAGTGAGGGCTTGATAGAGATTATAGTGATGCTAAATATTTTATTCCCCAAGTCAATTCATGGTGCTTATACTGTTAAGCTACACATGTGAAAAGAATTTATCTATAACAAAAGACTTATTTTTTATTGTCCTGCTTTCTGAAAAGTGACAAATAATAGCAATCTAGATATGATTTTTCATTATTACTCTACATGAATTCCATAATTCTATGGCTTTTATTTAATCATGGCAGAGAGATTAAACTTGGTTGCTTATAGGTCTAAACCCTTTCTTTGTTACTTCTCAAATACTATGTCTGAATGCATAAAGCTTACTTCGGTTACTAACATTTTTCTCTCTCTTTTGATATTACTAGCTCTTATAGCATTAAGAGACATTGAAAAATAAATTTCAGAAACCAAGGTTCATGGAAATAAGTGATTTGATTTTAAGGGTGTGGGGTCATTTAGTCAAAACTCCCTCCTTTCTGAAAAGATCAGGGCTACAATTTTAAAATCATCAGTCCATCAGGTGACATGATTCCCGTTAATGATTTATGGATGTTATACTAGCAGATGTGAAATTTCAGCTCTACAAAGGGATACAATCCCACAAGGGGATAGAATTCTAGCCAGATCTTTATCGTAATATAATTATGAAGATAATCTGAACACCAGAAATGCAGAAATAATGGGAAAAAAAGAACAGAAGCCACCTTTAGGATTTCAGAGGCAACTTTAATAAGTTGTCTGGTAGAAGAAAAAGTTCTTTTCATATAGAGAGAAGAACTAGGTGACAGGTACATGTCAGGAAAAAAAATCACAGTTGGCCAATTCAAGTATATGAACTTGGTTTGGGAAATGCAAACATGGAGTTGTGGATTGTATCGATTCTGAATGGCAAATGAATTGTCGAAAACATTACTGAAAATTATCTAATGCTATTCCCTAGATGTCCCTTATATTTTATCATCTAGAGACACTGTTTACCACTAAGAGAGAATAACAATATTTTTTAGTCATAGAAAGAAGCTTTTCAGTTATAGAGGCTGTTATTCAGAACAGGTGGATACTGTGGGCACTGTGAGATGTGACTGTGAGGTCTAGCCACAAGGTCATGCCGGAGGAAGACCAAGAACAAAGGAACAAAGAAAGAAAAATGCCCCCTGACCATTGCCCTGCTAGATGACCTGGCTACTAGCACGCCAACCTGTGGCTTACACGACTACTCCTGTACCCACCCCTTGCCCCATAAAAAGCCCCTAGCCTGTAAGAAGGCGGGCTTTCTGACTCTCCTGGACACTCTCCCTGGTCAGATCCCTCCTTCCAGGTTTTATTCCTAAGTAAAGCCTGTTCCCTGCTGTCGGACCGTGTTTTCTTCGCCCCGATATACCCCAACATATATGACTTGAGGCTCTGGAATTAAAGCATAGGAAGAGCAAAGATATTGCTTCTAAGCTTGGAGAGGTGATTGCCAAACTATAAAAAGAATCAAATTTATGTCTTTTCTTCTAAGAAATCATGTGTATGTGTTTTGTATTGTTTTGTAGGAGTTTGCTAATAAAGATATCACCAAAGGTTAGAAACAAAATCAATTAAAGGAAATGCTGGTAGTATGGCATGCTGGAATGCAAAGATCTCTAGAGCAGATAGTCTTGTCTTAGGGGTAAGTAACATTTCACTTTAAATTCAAGGTCATAAACTATTTCAGTTTTAAGAAGGGTATTTTAAAGGGTGTTTGGAAAGAGACAGACTTGGTTAAATCAAAGGGCTGATGTTTAGTTTGTTAAATGTTGATTATCTTTTACAAATTTTGACTGATCTCATGTTCCTTCATAAGCAAATCTGTGCTTAGATATAAGTGTACTGACTACACCAACACACGCAGGGTAATGGAGAAATCAAAATAAGGAATGAAATTTTAAAGAGAGAGTTTTAACTTTGAAAGAGATGTATTGATCTCTTTTAATTACTATACTAATGTCTGTGCAGTAGGATGAATGTAAATTTGTCTCTTCTACTAAGTTATAAACCTGTGAGGTTACAGGCAGTTTATCTAGTTCTCTTTATAAACACCAAAGAATTATAAGGATCATGCAGTTTTACATCTAAAGAAGAGACTTTCCCACTGACTTTAACTTTTCCTCTGAATTTGGATACTGTGTAGATCAATTGTCTAAGTCTCCTACCTGATTGCTAGCAGAGGTCTTTCACCTCATTAGAATCACAAACCACTTTGAGCATAGAATGGAAGGACAGCCTTGAACCTTCTCCCCCAGAATTATATACATATGGAAATTGTTTACACTTTTTGGGGAGTGGGGTGAGAATGAGGAAATTTGACCTCTGGAACCCATTCATCTGCTCTGAATTAAGAACTTTTTTTTTCAGTGCTGGAGATCAAACCCAGGATCTATCACTGAGCTATAGCCCCAGGCTTAAGAACCATTTTTAAATTTTAAAACTTATCTTGTACAAGAGGGACTTTAGATAATAAAAAAGAAACCCCAGTGGAGCGAGGGAGGTGGTCTAAGGGAGAGGGGATAGGGAGAATTAATGAAGGAAACATTTCCGTTGAGATTATGTACATATATGAGAATACCAATGCCAGTCTCAATATCGTGCACGTGGAGGTGGAGGGAGTAGGGAAGGAGCCAGGGGGAAGCTCACCAAGTGCTGTGTGCATGTATGCCGCTATCGCTGTGAACTATATTATGAGGTGAGACTATAGTGCGCCAATAAAAGTATTTTTAAAAAAACTTATCTTGGCCTTCACACACTGACAAAGTTCTTTACAAGGTTTTACTACATAGATATTTCATAGTTTTATACAGAATATCCAATCATATAAAAAGACATTATTTTTCGAGCCTACTCCTTTTAACAGTTGAGAAAGCCATGTAGAATTTATATTGTTGGCCCAAATATGCGCATACAGGAGGTTTTCACTGGATGCCTGTTCCATGCCAGGCACCATACTGGAGGCCAGTGAGATAATACTGAGAAAACCAAAGTTCAGATCCTCAAGGATTTTACAGTCTAGTGGGGAATGTTTCTCACAATCAAATCTAAAGAACCTCTGGAAATAATACCATCCTTGCAAATTTGATGTAGCTGGGAAACCTTAGGTTCCAAATAGATAAGAATACATAAGATTGTTATTTTTAAAAGAGGCATTTCTTTTTAAAAAAACAACTTCTCTAAAATGTATCTTTAAAAATAGCCAATTGCATTAAAGTGTTTCATAGACTACTTGCTTTACAAAAAGCTGGAACTCTTAAACATTAAATAGCTTCCTTTTAAAGTGTATATGAAAATGAAAATAACATACCTTCCATCATTTTTAAAGAATAATTAAAATACAATACAGTACATGAATTATCAGTTCATGTATAAATTCAGAAATAAATTGACTGAGACCTATTTACTGGGATAATAATTATATTCTTACAAATTAAAGTTGAATGATAATTCTCCCCTACTCTAACATATCCTTTATCCAAGTCTACCTTGGATAGCCTTGAGACCTATTTACTGCAATAATAATTATATTCTTATAAATTAAATTTGAATAATAGTTCTCCCCCACTCTGACCTATGCTTATCCAAGTCTACCTTGGATATCCTTTATATTGTTGTATTAAATTGTGCCTCACTCTCACATGCTTGTGAAAAAATCCATACTAAGTATTCCTTGAAGGAAAAAATAAACTATATAAAATTCAAAATTACTAACATACAAGAAAATGTTACATATATGGCTTCCTAAATTCAAGTAGATTAGAAACCACATTTCTCTCAAGTACCCTCAGTACTCTCCCTTCATACCATAACTGAGGGTTAGGGAGTTTAGCCAGTAGTATAATCAACTTCTTAACTTTCTTATGGGAGAATCGATCAGAGCTACTAGAATGCTTGATTCCTATTTAGGAAACCTCAGCCCTTCCTCGGGGCCTTCTTTCTGGGCTAACCAATCCAGGAATACATGGTTAAGTGTATTGTTATTTTACTTTCACCTTTTGTAAAGGCGTTTAGTGTTTCTTATAGTTAACATTCATTGGAATTGTGTTTTAAATTACATAGTTTCAGAACTAATAATATTTTCTTCTCACAGACTATCCAGATTATGATTGGCATCTTTCATGTTTTAATGTGGTATTTCCTATTGGTTTTGTATATGGGACAAATTAAAGGAGTCTTTGGAACATATGAACCTTTAACTTACAAAACAGGAAGTGCTTTATGGGGAGTTTTTGTGAGTAGAACACATTTATATTGACTTAATCATTCAATAAGTAATATTCATGGCTATAGTAGGAGGTAGAGAAACATTTCTATGCATAAAAAAATAGGCCTTTCCTCTGAATTTGGATATTATGTAAATCTCCTGTCTGAGTGTTCAGCAGAGGTTCTTAACTTCTGTTTTCAGGAGAATTGTGTAACTAAATGCCATGTTGGTAATTTACTCAAAGTTAAATTCATTTTTTCAACAAATATATATATTGAGTGCTTTTAATTCTCAAGTGCTATTCCAAGAGATGTGGATACGGGAGTGAAGACACAATGACAACCGTAGGGTGGATTTTCCCTAGATTTATCAAAGACAAAGAATCCTACCCGTAATATCCATTAACATAGTTAACGTTCATATTTACAGTCTTCGCCTTAGCCTCCTTGCACAAGTCAATACTCATTTTCTAAATTTGTCATTACCTGCACTCTTCTGTGGTTTTTAAACAGTCATGAGGTAGGGGAAAAACCTGGAGAGCACGGCATCCTGTAAGTCAAGTGAAGAAGGTACCTGAAGAAATAGAGGAAGATCAGCTGTATTATATTCTGGGTTTGTCAAATGAGATGAGGACTAGAACTGGTGGCTGAATTTAGCAATTTGGCTAACCAGGAGTAAAATGACAAGTAGTTTTAGTGGAATTGTGAGGCAAAAGCCTGATTGGAGTTGGCTTAAGAAATATGGGAAAAGAGGAATTTGAGATGGCAAATAGAGACAACGCCTTGAAAGGACTTTACTATACTGTGATCTAGAGAAATGGAGTGACAGCTGGGGAAATTCAGGCCAAGAGAGGGTTTGATTTTTTGTTGTTGTTGTTGTTTCTGTGAGTTGAAATACTATCATGTCTTTTGTTGAGTGCACTGAGCCAGAAAAAATTGATGATATGAGATGTATGGGGATGGGTATTGGAGCCATGTATTTGGGTAGGAAAGAGATGATGAATTTTAGTGCACCAATAGCTAAGAGCATAGATAATTATCTCCAGCAGTGGTTCTCAACTAGAGGTTATTGTATCCCTCAGAGAACATTTCATAACATCCAGAGATATTTTTGAGTTTTTTGCAATGAACATCTAGTGGGCAGAGGCCCAGAATGCTACCAAGCATCCTATAATGCATAGGACAGCCTCTCACAACAAAAATTACACACCTAAAATAGGGTCAAGGTAGGGTGACAGAAAGGAAAAAAAAGAAAGCACAGGTTTTGATAGAAATTTGGGGGCTTGTGAAGCAAGATCAGGAGCCAACGTGAGGATGGGCAAATGAACTGGCTGTTTTAGGGGAAAGGATGGAATATGAAATAGCCATCTGGGAAGCGAGGCAGTGCATGTGTTATGGAAAAGTTGTTTGATTTTCATATGGCATTAAGGATTCAGCAAGGTTTAGGAGGGTGATTGTGTAGTGAAATGGGTTGTGTGTCTTTCTCAGGCCTTGTTCAACTACACAAGTATAGGCATGCAGTCAGAGGAAAACTACATGTAATCAAGATTTTGGTTGAACTGTGCATGTGTGATAAAACATGAAAGGTGCAAAGAAGTTGAGAATGGATACAAGGGAGTGATGATGTAATGGATACAAGGTTGTAATGATCAACCATGGAATATAAGCTGGTCAAAGAGAGGATTTAAAAGGGACATAAAGGTCTCAGAATATAGATCCAGACAGTACAACTTTCTCTGTACAATCACAATGTGGAGTAGGCTCATGGGCCACTATTTGCACATCTGAAAATGTACACAGTCATTATAATTGATGGCATCATCTCTTTAGGAGCAGTAGCATTTCAAGTAATAACCAAATGAATTATACATGATATAGCATACACACACACATAAGCAAACTTGGTCCCAGTTCAGGACTGTTTAGGCAATCTTTGGCATACACCACAACTTGTATTCTCTCACTCTCCCCTATATATTTCTATTCCTAGTGTCCCTACTGTTACTTTACATAATAGTAATCCTGTTACCTTTAGATAATATCATCACTGTATGATTGAAACTTCTCCTGACTTCTTATACTAAAAGTTCTTTATATTTTACTACTGTTAGTGTTCTAAAAACAGTTGGCCTAAAAGAGGGAGTTGTGAAAAATACATTTTAAATTGGCATGCATTATCAATTAGTATTTACAAATATCTGTTTTTATATCCAGTTTGTTATGTCAGGAGCCTTCACAATAAGATCAACAAAGTATCCAACTCGATCCCTGGTAAGTTGAATGTTTGGGGCATCTCTAGAAATCACAATGCTAAAACAGTAGATTTTTAATGAAAGGATAGTGTCTAAACAATGAGGGAGTCTACATTCCCTGTAAAATAAATGAAGTAATTAAGTGAAAATCCAGGGTCATATAAGTTAATGTAAACAAACTGCTGTAGTAAAGTCATAATTACCCTATGTAAAAGCCTCCAAATTTAGTTTTTGTTGTTTTGTTTGATCGTCTATCTTTTAACATTGTACAAATACTATGATTAGAAAAATTTTGTGTGTGTGTGGTACTAGGGATTAAACCCAGGGGCATTCTACCTCCAAGCTCCACCCCCAGCCCTATTTTTTATTCTTTATTTTGAAACAGGGTCTCACTAAGTTGCAGAGGGCCTCACTAAGTAGCTGAGGCTGGCTGTGAACCTGCAATCCTCCTGTCTCAGCCTCCCAAGTACTGGGATTACAAGAGTGTGCCATCACGCCCGGCTAGAAAAAATTTTAATATGACCTAATGCCTTTATAAATAGACACTATAGTGCTATAAAAATTCCCTTTATGTTTTATGTATAGATACTATGGTACTATAAAACTTTATTGTACATACAGACATTATAATGCTATAAAACTTTATTTTTTTAACTATCCAACTTGGGAATAAGATTGTATCTTTTAACAAAGACAAGTATGTATCATAAAAACAGACACATACAGCAATGGACAGAATAGATGATACAGAAACTAATCCACACACTTACAGCCAACTGATTTTCAAAAAAGGTGCCAAAAACATATGCTGGAGAAAAGATAGCCTTTTCAACAAATGGTGGTGAAAAAACTGGTTATCCATTTTCAGAAAAATGGAATTAAATCCCAACCTCTCACCCTGCACAAGAGTCAACTCAAGATGGACCAAAGACCTGGAAGTTAGACCAGAGACTTTGAAATTACTAGAGGAGGGCATAGGTCCAACACTCCAACATATAGGCACAGGTAGAAACTTCCTCAATAAGACCCCAAAGCTTAGGAAATTAAAGCAAGAATTAATAAATGGGATGGCATTAAACTAAAAAGTTTCTGTTCAGCAAAGGAAATCATCAAGAGTCTAAAGAGAGAGCCCACAGAATGGGAGAAGATCTTTGCCAGCTACTCCTCTGATAGAGGACTGATACCTAAATTATACAAAGTACTTTAAAGACTTAACACTAAAAACACAAATAACCCAATCAAGAAGTGGGCTAAATAGACACTTCACAAAAGAACAAATACAAATGGCCAATAAATACATAAAAATTGTTCAATATCATGAGCTATCAGGAAGATGCGAATCAAAACTACACTGAGATTCCATCTAACCTCAATGAGAATGGCAATCATCAAGAAGTCAAGAAACAATAAATGCTGGTGAGGATGTGGGGAAATAGGAACTCTTCTACACTGTTGGTAGAATTGCAAATTAGTGCAGTTGCTATAGAGATCAGTGTGGAGATTCCTCAGAAAACTGGGGATGGATCCACCATATGATCCAGTTATACCACTCTTGGGTATCTTCCCAAAGGGACTGAAATCAGAATATTATAGTAATACATGCATACCATGTTTATGGCAGCACAGTTCACAAAAACCAAATTATGGAACCAACCTAGATGTCGATCAACAGATGAATGGATTACAAGATTAGGGGATATATACACAATGGAATTCTACTCAACAATAAAGAAAAACAAAATTATGTCACTTGCAGAAAAATGGATGGACCTTTAGAACATTATGTTAAGTGAAATTAGCCAGTCACAGAAAGTGAAGGGTCAGTCATATGTTTTCTCTCATATGTGGAAGCTAGGGAGTAATCGGGATACAAGAGTGACTTTAGATAATGGAGGAAAACCCCAGTGGAGTGAGGGAAGTGGTCAAGAGGAGGGGGGAGAATTAACAAAGGAAACACTTCCATTGACAGTATGTACATATGAGAGAAGAATAATGCCAATCTCAATATCATGCAGGGGGAAGAGTAGGAGAGAGCCAAGGGGAAACTCACCAAGTGCTGTGTTTGTGTACATCTCTGTCACTATTTATTACATTATGATGTGAGACTATAAGATCATAATGCACCAAAAACGGAAAAAGTTTATGAATCACTTCAAGTTTAATATAAAGTAAATTAAATGTAAATAAAGAGAAAGTAATTTATAAAAGGGGGCATTTGTCCAGCAAGAATATCTATGGTGTAAGTGGAAAGATATCAGAAAGAAAAAATTACAAGAATCTTAGAACTGAACAATATCTTAGAAATTGGTCTGATCTTACAATTTTACAGCTTTAAAAAACTGATTTCTACCCAAAAATATTGATAAATTTTCCCAGATAATGAAAACCCAGGATTAAAACTTAGTAACTCCTGTTTGGTTTTATTTCTATAAGTAGTCATCATTTTCCATTGGTTTTATTCTTTTCCTTTTTTTTCTTTCAGTACAACCCCTTTTGTTTAAATCAAGTCTTGCAAACTTTCTTACAACTGGCTCACAAAATTATAAAACACAATAGGATTGATCTCCAGTGGAATTGGAAGATTGATCTTTTTTTTTTTTTTTGCGGTACGGGGATTGAACCCAGGGGTGTTTTACCTCCGAGCTACACCTCTGGCCCTATTTTTTATACTTTATTTTGAAACCGGGTCTCACGAAGTTGCGGAGGGCCTCACTAAGTAGCTGAGGCTGGCATTGAACCTGCAATCCTCCTGTCTCAGCCTTCCAAGTACAGGGATTACAAGCGTGCACCACCATGCCTGGCTTGAGAATCAAAAAAAAAATTTTTTTTTTTTTTGCGGTACCAGGGATTGAACCCAGGGGCGTTCTACCTCCGAGCTACACCCCCAGTCCTATTTTTTATACTTTATTTTGAAACCGGGTCTCATGAAGTTGCGGAGGGCCTCACTAAGTAGCTGAGGCTGGCCGCCAACCCAGATCCTCCGGTCTCCGCCTCCCAAGTACTGGGATTACAAGTATGCGCCACCATGCCTGGCCTCTGACATTTTAATATTTCTTCAAGATAACTGGGTTTCACAAAAACCAGAAAAAATATTTTGCATGAATGGCAAGCATACAAACAGTTCTAAATGCTTACAAACTAAATCCAAGTTTTAACTAGATGACTTCTTTAGCAAAATAAACTAACCAAAGTGTTTATTCTGAATATAATAATTTACCTTATGTCTCCTTTTCAGATTATAATTGCTTTGGCCTTCAACATCCTTTCTATCATTACTTCACTTACTGCACTGGCTCTAACAATAGTTGAGTTGTCCTCTTTTAAGACTGTGTCATATAGGAATTATGGACAAGCGGTAAGTGACCAATTCAATAGAAACATCTTAAATTTCTCTTTTTTTCTTGTGCATTTTTAAATACTTTTATTGGTACATTATAGTCTCGCATCATAATGTTGTTCATAGTGATAGTAACATACATGCACACAGCATTTGGTGAGCTTCCCCCAGCTCCTTCCCTATTCCCCCTTCCCCATACAAGATATTGAGATTGGCATTGGTCTGCTCACATATGTACATAATGTCAGTGGAAGTATTTCCTTTGTTAATTCTCCCTCTCCCCTACCCTTCCCTAGAACACCTCCCTCGCTCCACTGGGGTTTCTTCTCCATTGTCTAAGGTCCCTCTTGTATCCTAGTTACTCCCTAGCTTTCGCATATGAGAGAAAACATATGACCCTTCACTTTCTGTAACGTTCTAAAGGTCTATCCATTTTCCTACGAGTGGCATAATTTTGTTTTTCTTTATTGCTGAGTAGAATTCCATTGTGTATATATCCCATAATCTTTAAATCCATTCATCTGTTGATGGACACTTAGGTTGGTTCTTTAATTTGGCTTTTGTGAACTGTGCTGCTATAAACATGAATATGCATGTATTACTGTAATACTCTGATTTCGGTCCCGTTGGGATCTTGGCCTAGACAGGTGTCTGCAGTTAAGGTGAGGGCTCTGATAGGAAAACCATGGGCCACCAGGTCACCATGCGACCTGAGATGCCCATTATGAGCTGGGTTCTCTCTGATCCACCAAGCCACAAAGTTGGATGTGCACAGTAGCAGTCCATTGTCAAGTGGAAATGGTACATACGTGATAGGGCCCGAGCAGATCCTGAAGGTATGAGCAAATTACATGAGGAGGTGGCCCAGATGCCCAGATGCCCCGAATCCAGGAATCAAGGGGTGGAACTGGGAATGGTACCACTCACCATTACCCCTAGTGACCCACTAGGAAAATTTTTGCTTCCTGTCCCCGCAACCTTATGTTCTGCTGACCTCCAGATCTTAGTTCCAGAAGCAGGAATGCTTCCACCAGGAGGCACAACAATGATTCCATTGAACTGGAAGTTAAGACTTCCCCCTGGCCACTTTGGGCTCCTCATGCCTTTAAATCAACAGGCTAAGGATGGAGTTATGGTGCTGACTGAGGTTATGAATCCAGATTACCAAGGGGAAATTGGACTATTACTCCACAATGGGAGTAAGGAAATGTATACCTGGAAAGCAGGAGATCCCTTAGGGTGTCTCCTAGTATTGCCATGTCCTGTTATTAAAATCAATGAAAAACTGCAACAACCTAATCCGGGCAGGATGGCAAATGTCTCAGACCTTCCAGGAATGAAGGTGTGGGTCACCCCTCCAGGTAAAGAACCAAGACCTGATGAAGTGCTGGCTGAAGGTAGGGGAAATACAGAATGGGTAGTAGAAGAAAGTAGTTATAAGTACCAACTACGGCCACGGGACCAGTTACAGAAATGAGGATTGTAATTGTTATAAATATGTTGTGTGTATACATATTTATAAGTGTTAAGCAGATATCTCATCTTATTTTCTCCCTTATTTCTCTATCATGTAATATGACACTGATGGACTTTATATCAATATTTAAGTATCAGGAATAAGTATCACTCAAAAAGCCCTGCCTTCTATTCAGGGGAAGTGACTGGTGCATTTCTGGTTGTATGTGGGATAGCTTTATCATGTTAGGTGAGATTTTGATATTGTTATTCTATTTATTTGAAGATTAATATGATTTAAAAAGACAGGGTTAGGAGTCAAGTTGACAAGGGGTGGACTTGTGATAGTTGGTCTGGTTTGTCAACTTGACCCACCTAAGATCATGTGACTTTGGTTGTATAACAGCAGATTGGACCGGAAGTCCTGCCCTAAATGTGGGTAGCAGGGTTCTGATAGTTGCAGGACTTAGATAAAAGAAGGAGAAAGCCGCATAGAGGGAGCCGCGACTCTTCCTGAAGAAAACGTGTCTGCTCTTGTCTGAGATCGTCGGTCTCCAACTTTGCCATTTCCTTGAAGAGCTTCTTGATCTTCTGCTCTCATCTGAGATCGCCGGCCTCCAGCCTTCAAACTAAAACTTCACCATCGTTTTTCCGAAGAGCTTCCTTATCTTCACATCTTGGACTGGACTGAATTGGTGGTTGCTTCAATCCTAAGGCTCCAGCTCTTAGACCGCCCGACCAGCTACTGATTCCTCTGATTCTTCACGTGCAGTCGAAACTCAGGACTACATTGTGAGCTGATCTAATAAATCCCTTTTTCATATACTCATTCTGTGAATTCTGTTAATC
>PVJS01050226.1:0-14392 GCA_004027185.1 Glis glis | reverse complement strand
CACCCCCGGCCCTATTTTTTTATACTTTATTTTGAAACCGGGTCTCACGAAGTTGCGGAGGGCCTCACTAAGTAGAGAGAGAGAGAGAGAGAGAGAGAGAGAGAGAGAGAGGGAGAGAGAGAGAGAGCGAGAGAGCGAGAGAGCTGAGGCTGGCCGTGAACCCGGATCCTCCGGTCTCTACCTCCCAAAGTACTGGGATTACAAGCGTGCGCCACCACGCCCAGCTCGAGTCTCTTAACCTGGTTACATGGGATCCCCAAGGTATCCATGAATGGATTTTCAGTTGCCCATAACCTTTGAAATATAACGAACTTTTGTGTGTGGAGTATAATTTTAACCTTGAACTTGCCATTCGTAAGTGGTGTCCAGTGGGATGGTGGAGTATGTGCACAGGCAGAGGAGATTCATGCAACAAGTTTGTCCATCATTCATACATAGCATTTGCAATGCTCATTAATCAGAATTCTGGTAAACCTATGATGTGTGGGACTTCAGCAGGACTCCAAGCGAGGACAAGATAAATGTTTGATTTCCATATTGATTTCCACAGGGTATTATTGATGGATGTGCGCAGATTAAGTAAATTAAAAGCAAGTTAGTCTGATGTAGCATTTCCACTGTTCTAGTAAGAATGAAGTATGTATGCATAAATGAGTTACAAAATTTGAATTGTGCAATGTTGGTGATTCTGCATTGAAGTTAAATGTTCTAATATTTGCATTTAAAACTGACAGTGCACAGTATAAATATGAACAGCAAAATTCATGCAGATTATTTGAGGTTTTAAGTTTTCTTTATTTAGAACATTAAATAGCAGATAAAAAAGATACCAAGACAAGGAGTGAGAAAGAGGAGGGAAGGAGGAAGGAAGAGAAAGAGAGAGAAGAGGAAGAAGAGAGGAGAGGAAAACTATAGTAAAAAATGGAAAAGCTTTATATTTTAGTTTTTTTTTTTGCGGTACTGGGGATTGAACCCTGGGGCATTCTACCTCCGAGCCCTATTTTTTATTCTTTATTTTGAAACAGGGTCTCAATAAGTTGCAGAGGGGCTCACTAAATAGCTGAGGCTGGCTGCGATACTGGGATTACAAGCGTGCACCACTATGCGCGGCTGTTTTAGTATCTTTAATGGCTTTCTTTCCCTACTTTTTGAACAGGGACCTTCATTTTCATTTTATACTGGGTCCTGAAAATAATGTAGCCAGTTCTGGTTTTAACAACTTCCCAGTAATTCTGATGTAAGTCCAGTATTAAGAGCCACTGGAACAGATGACCTTAAAAAGTTCCTGTCGCTACTGAGAATGCGCAGGACTAGGAGTACTGGGTGGGTAGGTGCTGCCCTCTAGTGCCTCTGGTGACCATGTAGAGATATCCGCTACACCAGTGCAGTGTGCTAACCTGCTAGTGAGCTCCTGTGGTCCCGCTGCCTGACACTACTCTGGGGCTTCCTGTCCAGCTCCCTGCAAAATTTGGCCCTCGGGCATTAGTAAAGATGCCTGTGCTGCTGAATGGCAGCAACTATGAGCTCTGTCCCCAGCTCTTTGGTACGTCTTAGTCGTTCACTAGTACTTTCTGAGTATGAGACACAGCAAAACTCCCTCCAAAGGCTTGTGCAGAGGAACAAAACTCTCATCGGTGGCATACCTGTCAGTAATTTTCTTTACAAGACTATATGACCCATAGCCCTTATGAATTGTTAACTATAAACAGTTTCCTGAAGAAATTCAATGACAGCCAGGCACAGTGGCACAATCCTGTAATCCCAGCTACTCAGGAGGCTGAGGCAGGAGGATCACAAGTTTGAGGCCAACCTGTGTTCCTTATGTGAATGTGCCCTTGTTTAGGAAGACTCTGATCTCACTGTCCTATCTACACAGGCACCCTCTGTCAGCAATCAGTAAATAACCTATAGTAAAGGCTATTCTGCAAAAGGCCCAAGAGCCTTTTGGCTCAGCACATGTCTGTAACTGCTCAGCTCTGACACAGAGGAGCAGGGGCTGAACAAGTTGCTGGAGATCCTCATAATCTCGATATTGTCGAGTTTTATCTTTTCTAGTAGACCTGAGGTAGGATCTCATTGTGGTTTTATTTGTATTTCTAATGAGATTAAGAATTCTTTTTTTTTCTTTTGGTAGTGGGGATTGAACCCAAGGGCATACTACCTCTGAGCTACCCTAAGTCACTGCCCCCGCCTTTTTAAAGAAACAGGGTCTTGCTAAGTTGCTGACGCTGGTCTTGAACCTATGATCCTCCTATCTCAGTCTCCCAAGTACTGTGATTACAGGTTTGCACCACCACACCCACTTCTTTCATTTGTTTAAAGGCCATTTAGTTATCTTTTTTCTGTGAAGTGCCTGTTCAGGTCCCTTGCCCATTTGTCTATTTGGTTGTTTGTCTTTTTCTTATTGATTTGTAGAACTATACATTCTGGATATAATCCCTTTACTGGCTACACACTTTGCATATTTCTTTTCCCCTTCTGTGGCTTGCTGTGATCTCCCTCTTAATGGTGTTTTGATGAATGAAAGATCTTGATTTTAATGTAGTCCAATGTATCACTCTTCCTTTAAGATTGGTGTTTTTTATGTTTTTAGGAAATTTTTCCTAATATCAAAAATATCTTAATGAGGATATTCTTTGTTAGGGTCTAGAAGCTTTATGATTTGTTGTGGCTGGATCTTAGTCCATTTTCTGTTGCTAGAACAAAATACCAGAGGCTGGTAATTTATAAAGACCACAGATGCATTTAGCTCACAGTTCTGGAAGTCCAAGAGCATGGCACTGGCTTAGCATCTGCTGAGGGCTTCCTGCCGGGTCATGACATGACAAAGGGCATCACATGGTGAGACAGCACTAGAGGGAGCTCACTTTTATAATAGAGTTACTCAGGCAACGACTCATTAATCCATGAATGGACTGATCCATTCTTGAGAGCAGAACCCTCCTAATGCAGTTACCTCTTAATGGTTTCCCCTGGTCCCACATCTTAATACCTCACATGGATATTAAATTTCAATATGAGTTTTGGTGGAAACATTCAAACCATGGCAGGTCTCCACCCAAAATGTGGTTTGAATGTCAAGACTGATGATGTGGCATACAAGAAGGTATGAAAAGTTTTTTACTTATATACCTGAGGCCTCTGGAGAGAGCAGGGCATGCCTCCCAAGCAGGTCCAAAATGGCTTGAATGAGGAGCTGGGAGTGGTGCCACACGACTGTAATCCCAGTTACCTGGGAGGCTGAGACAGGAGGCTTGCAGGTTCAAGGCCAGCCTCAGCAAATTAGCGAGGCCCTCAGCAACTTAGTGAGACCCTGTTTTGAAATAAAAAATAATACAGGGCTGGCAGTATAGTTCAGAGGTAGAATGCCCCTGGGTTCAATCCCCAATAACACATACACACACGCACACATGCACACACACACACACACAAGGCTTGAATGAACAAGGAAAGGAGACTGGCTCAGTTTTTCTTGTGGATTTGGTATTGGAGCCAGATTAAGGGTTCTTGTGCCTGGGCAGGGCTTGTGTGGTTTGAGTCTCCCACCAGTGCCGAAGGAGGAATCACCTGGGCTTTCTTAGCTTGCCAGATGTGGAGCACAAGTGAAAAGGGTGAAGATTTAAAAACAGTCAACAGTCAAGCATCAAAAAATGAACCAGGCTTTTTATTACCTGGTTTTACTTTTGTCGTAGAGGTATACTGTTGTCCATCTGTGGTCGACTTTTGGTAGAGTGTGAGGTGGAGGTAATTTTTTTTCTTTTTACTCAGTGGATATCCAAATGACCTAGCTGCATCACCTCTGAAATAAACATGAGACAATTATGCTTACTATCACGTTTTATATTCAATAAATATTATACTGGGGTTCTAGCCAATATAATAAGTCACAAAAAAGAAGGAAGGGTTAAGAATTGGAAAGGGATCTTACTTAAGAGATTCTTCGTTTCTCCACTATCCTGCAGTGCCACATTTGTCATAAACCGAGTGTTCATATGTGTCTGGGTCTGTTTATTCTCCATTCTGTCCCATTGTGTCCATTCGTCTTTTCTTGCACCAGTATCACATTGTTGATTTACTGCATCTTACAATAAGTATAGAATCTGGTCGATGATACCCTTTGTCCTTCAAGATTGTCTTAGTTATTCTTGGTTCTTTACATTTTCATCTACATTTTTAAGTCAGGTTCTTAATTTTTACCAAAATATAAATAAATAAAAGAGTAACCGTGAGATTTTGATTGAGATTGCATGAAATAACAGATAAATTTGGAAGAAACTGACCTCTTTATAATATAATATTCAATACATGAACACGGTACATTCCTCAGTTATCTGTGTCTTCTTTAATTTCACTGAATGCTTTATAAGTTATGCATGGAGCTCTTGCACAATTTTTGTTAGATTATTCCTGGTTATTTGAAGTTTTTATGATTTTGTAAGCCATATCTTTTAAGTTTATTCTCTAATAGATTATTTCTGGTGTTTAAAAAAATAGGGCTGGGGGGTGTAGCTTGGAGGTAGAATGCCCCTGGGTTCAATCCCCAGTACCCCCCCAAAAAAGAAATTCAATGGACTTTATATCTGATCTTCCATCTAGTAATCTTGCTAAACTTACTTATTTATTCTAATAGTTTTTACCTGCTGATTCTTTTGGATTTTCATCATGTAACTCAAATCACCTATGAATTATGGCAGCTTTATTTCCTCCCTTCCTATCCTCTATCCTTCCTTCTTTTTCATGACTTATTATATTGACTAGAATCCCAGTATAATATGTACTGAATATAAAAAGTGATAGCAAAGGCAGACATGGTGGTACACACTTGTAATCCCAGTACTTGGGAGGCTGAGGCAGGAGGATCACAGGTTCGAGGACAGCCTACACAAGTAGCGAGACACTCATCAACCTAGTGAGACCCTGTTTCGAAATAAAAATAAAATAGGGCTGGGGATGTAGCTCAGAGGTACCATGTCCCTGGGTTCAATCCCCAGCATTAAAAAAAAAAAGGATAAAAGCTTACAATATTTCTCCTTTAAATATAGTCATCCTTTAGTATCTATTGGAGGATTGGTACCAGGACCACCCCACAAATACGAAAACCTGATGATGTTCAAGTCCTTTATATAAATGGCATAGTATTTGCATATAACCAACACACACCCACTTGTACACTATAAATCATCTCTAGACTACTTAAAATACTTAATACAATGTAAATGCTGTCGAAATAGTTATTATACTACATTGTTTAGGGAATAATGGCAAGAAAAACAGCTTGTACATGTTCAGTATAAATGCAATTTTCCTTTCAAATATTTTCAAATGTTCTTGGTTGAATTCTAGGATGTGGAAGCAAGAGATAGAGCCGACTGTATAATGTTTAGTTAGTTGATATGCCTTATTATTTCTTCTATTCCTTGTTTGAGAAAAATGTTTGTAATGAATGGATGTTTCATTTTACCAAGTTCTTTTTTTTTTTTTTTTTTGCGGTACCGGGGATTGAACGCAGGGTCGTACTACCTCCGCGCTACGCCCCCGGCCCTATTTTTTTTATGCTTTATTTTTGAAACCGGGTCTCACGAAGTTGCGGAGGGCCTCACTAGGTAGAGAGAGAGAGAGAGAGAGAGAGAGAGAGGAGATATATAGATAGGTAGGTAGGTAGATAGATAGATAGATAGATAGATAAATATAGATCGCACGCGCATGCGCACTGAGGTTGGCCACGAACCTGGATCCTCCGGTCTCCGCCTCCCAAAGTACTGGGATTACAAGTGTGCGCCACCACGCCCGGCTGTACCAAGTTCTTTTTCTACATTCATCAATATGATGATTTTTCTTCCTAATTCATTTTATGTGAATTGCATTAATTACTCTTTTGTGTGTGTGTGTGTGTGTGTGTGGTACTGGGGATTGAACCCAGGGGCATTCTACCTCTGAGCTACACCCCCAGCCCTATTTTTTTTTATTTTGAAACAAGGTCTCACTAAGTTGTGAAGGGCCTCATTAAGTTGCTGAGGCTGGCCTCAAACCTGCAATCCTCCTGTCTCAGCCTCCCAAGTACTCTGGGATTACAGGTGTGTGCCACCACGCCTGGCTTTGATTACTCTTTTAGTCTTAAACCTTCCTTGCACTCCTGAAATAAACCCAATTTGGTCATAGTGTCTTATTTTTATATGTCATTGGATTTGGTTTGGGAATGTTTTGTTTAGGCTTATAATATCTATGTTCATAAATAAAATTAGCCTGTAATTTTCCCTTGTCATACTAAGGTCAGTACATTATGGCTGGTACCTAAGCTAGAGGTACTGACAATCCAGATTACCATAGTTCAATCAGGGGCCAAGAGGATTCAGGGTAGATTCACTCTCTGTGAGGGCTTGGCTATTTTCAATTTATACTTATTGCTATGACTTAGCCCTTCAGGGTCAACCAAAAGCCTGTCATGCTTACCAGAGCCCTTCTTTACCAGGCCTTGAGTTCCAATGTTGGTTCTCTCCATCCTATGAATCTCTCAAGTTTCTGCTTTTCAGTCTCTCAGCTTTTGTCACTGGCAATAGCTTTAAAAGGAAGGAAGCCCCGTATGTCAGGCTCATCTCGGTAAGCTTCCCTTCTCACCAGAGTCTTGGCCCCAGAATTTCTCATTGCTTTGGCAGTTATACAATGCTCCAGATTTTTTAAAAATATATTTTGTCAGCTAGGTGTAGTGCACACCTGTAATCCCAGTACTTGGGAGGTCGAGACAGGGAGATCACAGATTTGAGGACAGCCTCAGCAACTTTAGTGAGCCCCTGTTTCAAATTTTTAAAAATAAATAAAATGGGGCCGGGGGTGTAGCTCAGAGGTAGAAATCTTGAGTTCAAAAACTATATATATAAGTTGTTTTTCCTGTCATTATTCCCTGTGTGTGTGTGTGTGTGTGTGTGTGTGTGTGTGTGTGTACATACTTGTTCTGAACAGGAGGAGTGGTCTGAATCAACTTATTCTGTTATTGGATTAAAAGCTTTCTAGTGGTTTACTTTTGAAATGCTTTTTTTAAACTATAGATGTACAATGGTCTATTCAGAAAAATGGAAAAATGACTGATAACTTCACCCCCCTAATGAACACTGCTATCAGTGGGGGATTTCTTCCTGGTCTTTTTTCTCATGTATACTCTGTGTGTGTGTGTATGTGTGTGTGTGCGTGTGTGTGTGTGTGTGTGTGTGTGTGTGTGTTGCTGAGGATTGAACTCAGGGGCGTTCTACCTCTGAGCTACACCCCTAGACCTATTTTATTTTGAAGCAGGGTCTTAATAAGTTGCCGCACACTGGCCTTGAATTGCAATCCTCCTGTCTCAGCCTCCCAAGTTCTGGAATTACAGATGTGTACTGCCATTCCCAGCTTCATGAGTACATTTTTATATGGTTGTATTCCTGCTTCTCAAATAATTCCACATGCTAGTTTTCCCCCATAACCCTATTTCAATCGGTATTTAACCTAGCTACTTCTTATTGTAAGTATCATTTCCCAAAAAACTATTAAATCCTCCTTTTATGTTTTGTTCTCCCAAGAGAAGCCCTACAGCTACTTCTTACACTTTAGTGGACGAGTAGCCTATAAAGACAATTGATGGGTGGGAATAGAGTAGCCCTCTCTGCTGGTCCACTTGATCAAGGCTCACAGTCTTGGCCAATGGAGCTGTGGGTCCAAAAAAACAGATATGAGGGAGCAAGAAGGGGAGGTCTGACCAGAGTTAATACCCAGCAGTGGGGTCCTGATATTCAGCCTATTTCAGTTCCTTCCTGACCACTCCTCTGCTCTGGGGCAGGTTGGCTAGTTTGCCAGATGGCTGCTCTTTGTCTAATCCCTCCCATGTTTCTGAGTGCTCAGTATACCCACCACACTCCATTAGCATCCATGCCAGCAATGGTCTGCCCAAGCCTGCTAGGAAAGAGATGACCTTGTCTCTTTGCCCCTGTGCATTTCTGTCAAGTCTTAACTAACCCCTGGATTTCTCTTCAACACCTGTCTGACAAGTGGAGCAGGTGATTAATGAATATGCCATGGACCTGGATAAAAGTAAACCTAGCCAAGACATGATGGGCAATATCCCCTCCTCCATCTACTGGGAATGTCCCTGTGCCAAAGATTACCTGCTTTTGTTTTGTTCTGTGGGAGGGGGGGCATTCTACCTCCAAGCTACACACCCAGCCCTTTTTATTTTTTATTTTGAAACAGGGTCTTGCTAATTTGCTAAGGGCCTCACTAAGTTGCTGAAGCTGGCCTTAAACCTGCATTCATTCTCCTGTCTCAGCCTCCCAAGTACTGGGATTACAGGCTTGTATCACCACACCCAGCTGAAGGTCTGTTTTTTAGAGCAGCAGCTCTCAACCTTTTTTCTGCCTGATAACACTTGATAAATGATATTCAAAAGCTCAGTGTACTCCAGTACACAATTTCCAGCATATATGCTGTAACTCAAACTCTTTCTCTCCCATATAGCAAAGCATATGTGGAATGGACATGAGTAAAAATAGCATATTATGGACTTAAATAATCCTTATTTTATTATCAGGTAAAACATTTGAAGACGTTGGCACAATTTTATCTAGCAGCACATCAAAGTTGTATAGCTTCTTGGATTTCCGACTTGGTATTTGTCATTAATTTTGAAAAAAAAATCTTGGCAGGAGCAGGCCTGGGAGCTGAGCAGCCTGGCAACGGCGCTGGCGCCAGGAGCCCAAGGCAGTTTCAAAGGAAGAATTTGAAGAATACTCTAAACAGTGACAACATTGCCAGAATGAGTGTACACCATTGAAGAGAACTACCTGGAAGAATAACTCGGGGGGAGGATCCAAGATGGCGACGGAATAGGGGCCCCTAAATGAGCGTGTCTCAAAATCGCCTCGGGGGCTCAGAACTAAACAACATCGTACAGCCATAAAAGAACCAAAACCCAATATCCAGTAACCTGAGTACGACTACACAGACACAGAGTCTACCAGCTACAGAATCCCACAGAAAACTGCAATCCCGGGTTGGCAGGATCGGTAAGGAGCCATCTTCCTCCGGACCTCTATAGCCGGGGCTAATAGCCCCCCTACCTCTCTACCAGCAAATCTGGGCGAGGAACTGTTACCGTTTCAGCAGTTACTGTGAGTTCTTTTCCTTAGCCCAGATAGATATCATGGGCTGGGAAATAAAGACCCAAGACAAGCAGTTGGAATTTAGTGCAGGGCAAAAAGATTTATTATAAAAGCAGGAGTAACGTGCCATGTCTCAAAGGGAGAGAGAGAGAGAGAGAGAGAGAGAGAGAGAAAGAAGCATCACACCTCTGAGAAGAACGCAATGGAGCAGTGTGCTGATACCCCATGGACCCCTGGATTTTAAATAGGGTTTGTCCTATCTGGTCTTCCTTATCTGGGTTGCTAAGTTACCAGGATAATAGACCCACTTTGTCAGCATCTACATGAGAGGATAATTTTTTCCAGCTCTTCCCAGGCCTGTGACCTTCTAAGTTTTAAGGTTTGTAACTTTCTTAGTGTTGGCCTTCATCTTATCTTTGTTGCCATGCTGACCCAGCAGGCTCAGGACAGAAGACGTTAAAAAGCAGACCGGGGAGAGTAAGAAGCAGCCTGTTTTAACCTTATAATGTCTGCTCTGCTTCGGATCAGAACCAGAGCAGAATTCTGTGAGTAGTGGAGCCATACCAGCAGCAGATCATGAATACCCTTCAAAGGCTGCCCTAGCATGGGCTCCTGCCAGAGCCACGCACCTCCCCCCCCACTGCGCTACAAGCCTGTGCGATCCCAGACCCCCGCACCTCCGACCCCCGCGCCCTCTGGCGCCGCCTTAGCCCCCGCGCCCTCTGGTGCCGCCCCCGAGACATGGGCAGCCCTCTGCGCCCCGCCTCGGACCCCCACACCCTCCGGCACTGACCCCTGAGAGCCGGGCGGCCCTCTGCACCCCATCTCAGACCCCCATGCCCTCCGCGCCCTGCCTTGGTCTCCCGTGCCCTCCAGTGCTGCCACCAGAGACCCAGAGCCTGCACCTCTCTCGACCCGCGCGCCAGCCTCTGTGCTGCACCTCGGAACCTGGGCACTCTCCAGCGCCACCACCCAAGACCCGCGCAAGCCTCTGCACCGCGCCTCAGAGCCAGTGCACACTCCAGAGCTGCCACTCGAGTTCTTGGAGCCCGTGCCCCACTCGGGACCATGCACGATCCTCAACACCATGCACCAGAGCCCAGGCACCCTCAGGTGCCACCAACCGAGACCCGGAGCCCGTGCTCCCCTCAGGCATACGCGCGATCCTCAGCGCTGCACATTGGAGCCCGGGCACCATCGAGCGATGCCACCCGAGACCCGGAGCACACGCACATCCCTTGGGGCCCAGGCGACCCCCAGCACCCGTGCCTCGGAGACCAGGCACCTTCCAATACCGACACCCGCACCTCAGAGCCCGCACCCAACACCACGCCTTGAAGTGCGCTTCATGTGCCACCATCCGAGCTCCGAAGCCCAGCATGCCCCCCCCACACACACACACACCATGCCCTGGTCAACCAGATGGGAGGGAACCACAGCCTGAAACGCACTGACCCAATTGTGTCTACAGGGACCATCAAGAGGTCTTATACACAGAAAGGAAGATGATGCGGAGGCAACAAAAACACAAAATTGAAAACACCAAAAATACAAGAATGAGGAACAGTGAGGAAACAAGGAACACTCACAATGCATCAAGTGAGATTACTGACTCTGACCTGCAGGATATGCAAGACGGAAAATTCCAAATTTTGATCTTCAGAATGATGAAAGGCCTCAAAGAAAGCATAGAGGAGATGAAGGAGGAAATTGAGGCTCTAAGAAAGAATCAGAAAGAAACTCTGAACGAAATGAAGGAATCAATAAACGAATTAAAGACTGTAATAGAAACCAACTCTAGTAGGCTCGACCACATGGAAAATAGGGTATCACTCCTGGAAGACAGTTCATTCAAAACTGAAAACACAGACAACGATATACAGAAGATATTACAACAACACACCCTGGCCATCCAAGAAATACAGAACAATACAAGACGTCCTAATCTAAGGATAAAAGGCATTGAAGAAGGATTAGAAACACAGACCAAGGGTATAAGAAACCTCTTCAAAGAAATAATTTCAGAGAATTTTCTGAACATAGAAAAAGATTTGGATAGTCACATAGAGGAGACATATAGAACACTGTTAAGACAGGACCAAAGAAGGACCTCCCCATGCCATGTAATAATTAAAATGACTAACATAAAGGCCAAAGAAAGAATCCTAAAAGCAGCAAGAACAAAATAATGGGTGACATACATGGGGCAAAACAATAAAAACCACCCCAGACTTCTCAACCCAAGTCAGGAATGCCAGGAGGGATTAGTATGAAGTACTCCGGACCCTGGAAGAAAACAACTTCCAACCAAGACTGATATATCCAGCAAAGCTATCATTTAAAATTGATGGAGAAATAAAAATGTTCCATGATAAACAAACACTTAAAGAATTCATGAGGACCAAGCCAACACTAGAGAAAATCCTACAAGAAATAAATCACAAAGAAGGAAAAACAAGCAATTTTCAGAACCACAGGAGAGGTGAACTCCACCAGGTAGGCAACTAAACAAGGAGATTTGTCACTACAGCAAACAGAAAATAGAACTCAAAATGATAGGACACAAAAATCATATCTCAATAATAACATTAAATGTCAAAGGACTCAGCCCCCCAATTAAAAGGCATAGACTGGCAATGTGGATTAAAAAGCATAACCCAACTATATGCCGCTTACAAGAAACTCACCTTCTAGCCAAAGATACTCATACACTAAAGATAAAAGGATGGAAAAAGATATGCCATGCAAACGGAGATAGAAAACAAGCAGGGGTAGCAACTCTTATATCTGACAAAACAGACTTTAAGCTAAAACACATCAGAAGAGACAAAGTGGGACACTTCTTACTAATAAAAGGAACAATCCAACAAGTGATATTAGTAAGTCACTAAGAGTAAAAAATCGGATGTTCCCCCTAATCTGTGGGAGCTAGATAGAATGGGACTTAGAAGGGACTTAGAAGGGAAGAAGAAGAAATCTTTAGATGGACAAAGAAGGTGACCTAACAGAGGGAGTTGGGAGGGGGGTGGAGGGAAACACACTATAGCACATGATGTACATACACAAACCTATAGGACTCAATCACTATCCGGAGCATGAAAGGGAGGAAGGGGGAGGGAATAGGGTGGGATTGGAGGGAGGGCTAAATGTGCAATGTGTGCATGTATAATGTTCATACCCTGACATATATCAAAATGTATAATTACAATGCACCAAAATGAACATAAAAAAGAAAAGAAAAAAAAAAGAAGATATAATGATAGTAAATATTTATGCCCCAAATGTGGGCACACCCACATTCATAAAACAAAGTCTTTGGGACATCAGGTCCCAAATAGACCCAAACACAGTAATACTGGGAGACTTCAACACACCACTCACACCACTAGATCAATCCTCTGGACAAAAGATGATTCAGACCTAAAGAAAACTATAGACCGAATGGATCTAATAGACACATACAGATTATTTCAACCAGCAACACCTGAATACACATTTTTCTCAGCTGCCCATGGAACATTTTCCAAAATAGACCACATACTGGGTCACAAAGCAAGCACCAGGAAATTAAAAAAAGATGTGATATAATTCCCTGCATCTTCTCAGATCACAACAGAATGAAACTGGAAATTAACAACAGGAAGACCAAAAGTAATCACATAAGTACATGGAGACTGAATTATGCACTTCTAAATGAGAACTGGATCAGAAAAGAAATGAGGGGAGAAATTAAAAAATTCCTAGAATTAAATGAAAATAGAGACACGACATACCAAAATCTATGGGACACTTTGAAGGCGGTATTAAGAGAAAATTGATAGCACTGAGTTCTCACATAAGAAAAACAGAAAACATCCAAATAAACAACCTAAACATACACCTCAAGGATCTTGAAAAACAGGAACAGTCGAATCCCAAAGCTAGTAGGAGGCAAGGATAACTAAAATCAGAGGAGAAATTAATGAAATACAGAATAAAAAATAATACAAAGAATCAACAAAACAAGAAGCTGGTTCTTATAAAAGATTAACAAGATTGACAAACCACTAGCTAACCTAACCAAAAGAAGGAGAGAATCAAACCAAATTACCAAAATCAGAAATAAAAAGGGGATATCACCAGAGATAGTGGAGAAATCCAGAGGCTCATAAGAAACTACTTTGAAAACTTATATTCCAATAAAATGGAAAACATGGAAGAAATAGAAAGATTCCTAGACATATACAACCTACCTAAATTGAACCAAGAGGATATAGAAAACCTGAATCAACCAATAGCAAGCACAGAGATAGAAACAACAATAAAAAGTCTTCCATCAAAGAAAAGCCCAGGTCCAGATGGTTTTCCAGCCAAATTCTACAAAACCTTTACAGAGGAACTAAAACCAATACGTCACAAGCTATTCCGTGAAATTGAAAGAGATGGAATTCTTCCAAATTCCTTTTATGAGGCCAACATCACATTAATACCAAAGCCAAATAAAGATACCTCAAGAAAAGAGAATTACAGACCAATATCATTAATGAACATAGACGCAAAAATTCTAAATAAAATACTAGCCACGCACATTCAAAACCATATTGAGAAAATCATACACCATGACCAAGTTGGTTTCATCCCAGGAAAGCAAGGCTGGTTCAACATACGCAAAACAATACATGTTATTCACCACATAAATCAAACTAAAAACAAGAATCACATGATCATTTCAATAGATGCGGGAAAAGCATTTGACAAAATTCAACACCCATTCATGTTAAGAACTCTACAGAAAATCGGAATAGAAGGAACATACCTCAATATCATTAAGTCAATATATAAGAAACCTAAAGCCAACATCATATTGAATGGGGGAAAATTGCCGGAATTCCCCTTAAAATCAGGAAGAAGACAAGGATGCCCACTATCACCACTCCTTTTCAATATGATCCGCGAAACTCTTGCCAGAGCAATAAGACAAGAGAAGGATATCAAAGGAATTCAAATAGAAAAAGAAGAATTAAAATTTTATCTTTATTTGCAGATGATATGATCCTGTATCTTGTGTGTGTGTGTGTGTGTGTGTGTGTGTGTGTGTGTGTGGTACCAGGGATTGAACCCAGGGGCATTCTACCTCCGCGCTAAACCCCCGGCCCTATTTTTTTATATTTTATTTTGAAACCGGGACTCATGAAGTTGCAGAGGGCCTCACTAAGTAGAGAGAGAGAGAGAGGGAGAGAGAGAGAGAGAGAGAGCTGAGGCTGGCCGCGAACCCGGATCCTCCGGTC
>PVJS01050225.1:0-14393 GCA_004027185.1 Glis glis | reverse complement strand
AAAAAAAAAAAAAAGGTCTGGGGGTGTAGCTCAGAGGTAGAATACCCCCCCATGAATTCAATCCCCAATACCCCTTTCCCCTCCCAAAAAAAGAAAGGAAGAAAAGAGATGAGAGTGGGCATTTCATGCAGGATATGGACTAAGGGACTATCAACATGGCTATGGGAGCCCAGCTCTCCACATCCCTAATCAGCACATATGAGCATCCCTTGCTCTGAGCACCTGACACACCACAAGAGCATCCGTGTATAAATGGCAGAGTTAGCTACTGTACCTTACATGAAATAAATTGGAAATCTAATTTATCATCTGCCTCTGATGAGAGTGGTACATATGACTTTAGTCCTCTAAGGCATACGTTCTCAATGGGGGTAATATTGACACCGAGGGAGCAAAATTTGGTTGGAGGGGGACAAAAAAATGGATATTATAATGGCTATGGCTTTCCAAAGGATCCCTACACATTAATACTGTACAGAATATCTGTGGTCTAAAATCTTATGGCAAAGGAGGGATAATTAGGGAAAAATGTCTAAGAGGGTTCCATAAGAGGGTAATAATGGGAGAAAAGTTTGAAAAACACTGTTTCGGAAGATAATATCCTTGAGTAGACAGTTTCACGTGAGTCCAGTGACCAGATCCTACCCAAAGGTATCCTATACCTAGGCACTGACCAGACTAGATAACTAATCTCTCCTTTATTGCCAGCTTTTCAAAGAAAATTAGAGTTTTTATTTTTTAATTTTTATTTCTTATACTTCTATTGGTGCATTATAGTCTCACGCCATAATGTAGTTCATAGTGATAGTGACATACATGCATACAGCACTTGGTTTTTGTTTGACATGTATTAATTGTACATATTAATGGGGTTCAGTGTGATATCTCAACATATACACTCAGCATGCACTGATTAAATTGGGGTAATTAATATTTCCCTCTCCTTATCATTTCTTTATGTTTGGAGCCTTTGAGTGCCTTTCTTCCAGATATAAAACCTATATAAAACAAATAATAGGTTATCATGAACGATGGTCATTATCAGCTTTTTTATTTCAAGAAAAGACATCAATCATCCTGACAAAGGGCCAAAGAGCCAAACACTCAATTTTCCAATCAACCTCTCAACAAATATTTCTTTGGAACTTTCTGCATCTGTGCAGTACAATACAGTGGCCATGACCATAGCATGCTGGGCCCATGACTAATCTGAATTGAGTTGTGCTGGGAGTATAAAATGCCGAGAGACATTTTGTGGCTCTCTGCTACTGCCATGTTTTGCTTAATTTCAGGCCCTAACTGCTCTGTACCTGGGGCCTTTCTCAGAGTTGTGTTTGCAGTAAGTGGGATGGAGGCATAGGATATCTCCCTCTAGGCCAAAAAGCAGGCCCACCTACTACTGAGTCCCCCAAGCTCAGTGTCTTCCCCCTCCCTGTGACTCAAACCCACTGCGTGTGTGGCCTCTGTCTGAGCCCTTCACATCACCCCATGAAATTTGGGAAGGTGTATTCATTTCGATCACAGAATAACAAATTATTACAAAATTGGAAGCTTAATACCCATCACAGCTCTTTAGGTCACAGGGCCAGGCAGAGTTCTCTGCTCAGGTTCTCAAAAGCTGAAATTAAAGTATTGACAGGCTGAATTCTTATCTGAAATCTCTGGGGAGAAATCCACTTCGAAGCTCACTCAGGTTATTGGTTGTTCTTTGTGGTTATATAACCAAGGTTCACATTTTCCTGGCTGGCTGCCAGCAGGCTCTACTCTCAGTTCATAGAGGCCACCTGAATTCCTGGCCACATGGTCCCCATCCATGTGAAAGCCAGTAGTGAAGAATTTCTTACTGTCAATCCCTGTCACGTTCGTAATCTCTCTGACTTCTCTGTCTCTGACCCCAAGACCCAGATTTAAAGGGACTGTGTGCTTAGGTCAGATCCACATGCTTAATCTCCTTATTTTAAGGTAAATGGACTTGAGATCTTAATTATATCTGCAAAATCCTATCACAGTGATGTTTGGGTTAAGTAACTAGGAAAAGGTTTGTGTATCGAGTGCTGGGAATTATGGGGGCCATCTTAGAATTATGGGGGCCCATTACAGGAGACCGATCCTATGTCATGAGTAATAAAGCCCTTGATGTTCGACCCAAGAGTTTCATCTCTTCTATCAGTGTCCATAGGATAGTGAGAGTATCCGAGAAGAAAGGTAAAGTCAAACCCCAAACCTGCCATAAAATACACGCTGGATTTGAAAGACAGTATAAAAAAAGAATAACTATGTAAAACATCTTGTTAATAACTTTCATATTAATGACATATTGAAATTATATTTTAGAATATCAGGTTAAGTAAAATGTATTATTAAAGTTAATATCACCTATTATTTTTACTTTTTAGTGTAGTTACTGGAAAAAATTAAAATTATACATGGAAGAGGCTTGCATTATATTCCTATCAGACAGGGCTGGTCTCTATGCCCACTAATACACTGAAGTTATTGTCACTCAGCAGCCCAAGAGTCAGCTCTGTCCTACAAATGCTTTGTTTGGCCAGTACAGTGTCCAGATTTTGTTATTATTTAAACACCTTTAAATGAGACATATATCTCACAGTATGCCACAAGCCCCACCATTGTTTTTCACCTGGCTCATTTACACATTTATTTTACCTCGCCGCGTCACTAAGCATTTATATTTTGTAGTCCTTGAGGTCACGTTTATACTTTTGTCAGGCATATAGAAAAATACTAACACAGGAGGGTTATCAAAGGACATTGTTTAATCATGTATTAATTTGCATGGTTCCAAAGGGCTCTGCAAGTTGCAGAACACAAGAGTCCTCAGTGGGCAGTGTGGTGGCCAAGAGACCTGGTTCTAGACCAATCTCTGTCACTGATTTAGGGGGAGACCTAAAGCAAGTCTGGTGCCCTCAGTGGTCCCTGTTCCCTCAAGGGCAAAGGGAGGGATAGAGATAGAAGACATCCAGATTCCCGCTGAGGATTTCAACGTGATGGTTTTGCTAGCTGAACCAATCAGAGCAGTATATGGAAAAGTAGGACTCGATAGCTTCTCCATCTTTGGTCCAGATTGAGCATGCCTTGTATGAAATGTTTGAGACCAGAAGTGTTGCAGATTTGAGTTTTTCAGATTTTGGAATATTTGCATATACATAATGAGATATCTTGGGGATGGCACCCAAGTCTAAACACAAAATTCATTTATATTTCATATGCATCTTACTCACATAGCCTGAAGATAATTTTATCCAATATTTTTAGTGCACCTGTGTTTTGGCTATGACCAGGCACATGAGGTCAGGTGTGGGATTTTTCCACTTGTGGTGCCATATCGTGCTCAAAAAGTTTTGGATTTTGGAGGATTTTGGATTTCAGATTTTCAGATTAGGTATCCTCAACCTGTACATAATTCCCCTTGCTATAATTGGCCACAAAGAAAGGGAAAGGGTCAAGGAGAAGACTCAAAGTCCTACAAAGCTCCAATGGTACTTTGTCAAAGAAGTAAGTCAAAACATTTGGCTACAGTGTTGCTTTGTGTTCTCTGTGGAAATAGATCATTCAAGTTTTGGCCCTGTACCCCAAATGGTAGATAATCAAGAGCTGGCAGCATCTCCATACCTACATCTGCTCCCCACTCCCTTCCACTCTTGACAATGGCATTTTGTAGAATCCAGAGGCAGATGCTGCAAGCTGGGGAGGAGAGAATGTGAGCAGGGCTTTGTGGCTGGCAAGTTTCCTCTCTCTCTCTACCCATGACATCTTTTTCATAACCTGAATTTCTTTAATTAAAAAACATCTGCCAACTCCTGTTATCTGCAAAGATGTGCCATAGCAACCCTCTTTGCAAGCCCCTTCTGTAGCTGATGCAAACAGGTGGAAGAAAAGCTTCAGTAAAGCCTCCCAAGTTTAAAGAGGGAAAGGGAAAGGAGCCCCCCAAAGCATGCGTGTCGAGCATGTGCGCATGTGCTTGCGTGTATGTATGTGTAACATGGGAGGATGCAGATGGGCAGATCTCTCTTGCATTTCATTCTTCTAAAATGTTCTCCTCTGTCAGAGAGTTAGAGGAATTAGGGAGCATGTGTGGCATAGGGAACATGTCACAAAGTAGTGACTGACACCTTGTGACAAAATAAACACGCAGAGAAAAGAATTCGCTGGGTTTAGCCTTATTTGTTAGGACTCATGTTGCACTGTGACCAGAGAGTCTGCTTGGCTCAGTGGGAGGAAGCAGCCATGTCATTGCTGGCTTTGTCTTCTGCCCCATGGAGGCCAATAATCTATGTCTAATATGTCTACTGAACTAATATATTAACATATTAAGAGCCGGGCGTGGTGGCGCACACTTGTAATCCCAGTACTTGGGAGGCGGAGACCAGAGGATCCAGGTTCGCGGCCAGCCTCAGCTACTTAGTGAGGCCCTCTGCAACTTCGTGAGACCCAGTTTTAAAATAAAGGATAAAAAATAGGGCCGGGGGGGGGGTAGCTCGGAGGTAGAACGCCCCTGGGTTCAATCCCCAGTACCGCAACAAAAAAAACACATATTAACATGTGAAGTAAAATATTTTCTATTCTCATATCTTACAAATACACCTTCAGATCAAACTGGAAGGGTAGTTTCACATTTAGAATTTCGAGGCTCCTTAGAGTTCTGCACTGGACAAGGAGGTGTGGAGAGAGCCAATCCCAGTATCCTGCTCTGCCTCCTTTCCCTTTCCACTGGACCTATGTCCTGCACAGCACTCGCTTCCCATGTGTGTGGACCTCCAGCCCACACACACAAGCTCCAGCTACGTCCTCCAGAAACAGCGGCCCTGGACAAGCCTAGAGGACTCCCACATACACAAGAGCATCCTCTTCTGTCCTCTGCAGACCTGACCCACGAAGGAGGCAAACCCAGCCCGGAAAACTCAAGGAATTCCACGTTTCTGAGCCCAGAGCATGAGCTAGAAAGTAGGGATGGAGAGGCACACATTCTAATCCCGTGGATTTTTCACCTGTATGAAGAAGCATTGTCAGAAGAGGGTGAAGCAGGGCCCTAAAAATACAAGGGCGAGATGTTTTACGTACTGATTATGAAGGCTAGGGTGAGGACCACTCTGGTTTGGGTCTGAATGTAGTGTTGATCTCATCCTCATACTTACACAGCTGAGCCTCTTCTCAAGATGGATCTGCGTGCCTCTACCTCCCCATCTGCCCCTAGTATGTTCCTCTTTCCTATTGTTCAAGCCTAGGAAGAATGTCCCGATACTTGGAGAGGGAACAATCTCTACTCATCTCCATCTGATTGAGCCTGAGCTCCATTGCTGGCCTCTCCAGTCTGGATATATCAAAAGTGATAATGAAGGGCGTCTTCTGTCCAGACTTAGCCTTCTCACCTGACAGTTTCCAGAGGACCGTGGCCTTCGTGTTTGGAGCATTCCCACAGCATGTTCTCCATCATGGCTCAAGATGGACCATGAAACTTAATCAATGTCCTTTAAAAGAATATCTGTTACTGTTTCTGATAATAAAAGTATAGAAGACAGATGTATTTAGAAGCCCATAATATTTGGCCTCTTTCAGTAGCAGTTCTTAGGACAAATCTCTAAATCTGCAGCCATAAAATCACTTTCTTCTGGGGTAGCCCAGCATTATCGGACAAGGCTAACTGCTTAAAAAATTATTTTATATTCTTAATATTTGTTCTCATGTAAGCTCCATCCACTAGTGGAGTTCTTTCTCTGCAGCAGCCTAGACAAGCCTGATCCCTCAGCATAAATCTTAATAACCCCTGTTCCCTAACTCTTCAAATTTTGTGATAGCAACAGCAAAGTGACTAATGCCGGCTTGTTACATAATAGACACATAAATAATTTATTATTGTTATCATTGTTTAATTTCTTTCTACTTTTTATTAAGAGGTTAAAAAGTAAAAATAAGCAAATACAGATAACTCCCATTCTTTATATATTTCTCCACCTTTTTTATACCAGTCTCCCTCCCCTCTTTATTCTTCCATGTGTATCCCAGAGCAGGACAAGGGGAGTCAGAAAATCACAACTGTATGATCTTTCCTTAAAATCCCAATTCACACCTGTCGAAGGAAAAAAGAGTTACCCAGAAGTAAAAACTGAATTATTTATTGGGTCTTTTAACAACAACGTGTCAAATATCCTAATTTTCTTCCATCAGCATCTTTTAAAATGTCACAAACAATAAAGACCTCATATAGCATCGTGTGGTGGCTCTGACTTTTGACAGAGGAGTAAGTTCTGAGATGAAAACTGAAGATGAGGAGTCTCCTGCTTCACTCCGGCTACAGTGGGGAAGAACCCACGGCCACTTCCCAAGCATTCCCAGATAATGGGATGAAGGAAAGAAAGCCGGGGAGACAAGTTCAAGAGTAACAAGTTAGAGCAGAGTAGAAACTGTTGATTTTACTCAGAGAGAGTTAAGTGAAATGAGTTTATATAAAATAAAAAATAGCATGGCCTTAGGTTTCTAAGTATACTTAGGAGTAACTACACTTCACAGTACCCAGCAATTTGACTTATTAAAAGGAGAAAAGGGAGAAGCGTGACTACTATTCGTAATTAGAAATCAAGCTACCACATGTAAACATTAATGACTATACATATAAAACAAGACACAATGTGTGTGTGTGTGCGTGTGTAGTGTGTAAGACAAGAAACAGACTAGAAGAAAATATTTGAAAAAGACATAATAAAGGATCACTACCCAAAATATTCAAAGAACTCTTCACGCTCAACAATAAGAAAACAAATAACCCAATTAAAAAAAATGGACCAAACCTCACCAAAGAAGATGTACGGAGGTCAAAGAGCTTATGAAAGAATGCTCGGCATCCTATGTCATTAGAGAATTGTGAATGAAAACAATGAGATGCCACTGTACACCTATTAGAATGGCCAACATACAAAACACTACAGCGTCAAATGCCGGCACGATGTGGAAGAAGCCAGTCTGAAAAGGCTACATATTGTTCAAGTCCAGCTATATGACATTCTGGAAAAGGTAAAACTATGGAGACAGAAAAAAGATCAGTGATTGGCAAGGGTTAGGGGGAGGGACAGATAATAGGTGGAGCACAGAGGATTTTTAGGGCAGTAAAATTTTATGTGATATACAATAGTGGATACGTGTTATACATTTGTCCAAACCCATAGAATGTGCATCACCAAGAGGAAACCCCAGTGTAAACTGTGGACTTTGGGTGCCAATGCAGGTTCATCAATTGTAACAAACGTACCTCTCCAGTACTGGATACTGGTAACAGGAAAGATATATATGTGTGGGAGCAGAGATATGGGAACTTCCTGTACTTTCTTCTCAGTTTTGCTGTGAATCTAAAACTCATCTTAAAAATTATACATACACACACATATATATATGAAAGGTGACTCGAGAGGGTAGGGCATGGGAACTCCCAGGTAGCTGACGCCTTGGTTAAGTTACTAAAACTCGTGGTGAGTAGAGACAAACAACTGTCAGTGGCTAGAAGTTCCTGGGGAGTTGCTTTTACTCAGGCCCCTTTACTCCTGGGTGCACTTTCCCGTCTGTTTGTGGTTGGGCCAACCATGTGGCCAGTTCTGCTGAAATGCAAGCAGAGAAGACCTACATCACTTTCTTGCAAAAGCACTGGGTCATTGTACCTGAATCTCCAGGTTTCTTTTTCCCTGCGCAACCCTGGTATAAGTACACACTGGGGTGGAAAGGCTAAAAGGTCAAAGCCGTGCGTGATGCCATTGCTGGAGACCTGGGGGTGATTACTGTGGAAAACCAGCATCTACAGAAGGCTTTGCATGAAGAAGAATTTTCGGCTGTGTTAAGCCCTTGACTTTTAGGGCTGTTGAGGTTAGAGCCCAGCCTGGTTCATCATGACTGCTACCCCAAGCTATAGTTTCCGGTTCCAGTTCATCCAGGCCTGGCTGATGCTGGTATGCAGAACTCTCTTACCTAACAGGAAAACCAGGAACAATAAATGCTAAGCCTGTTGTAGTGATGCCACAATTTGAGGGTGAATTCGGTGTTGAGGGTTTTCTTCGGTATAAGCGATACTTATAAGTCAGGGTTACAGTGTCCATTTTGCTTCTTCCATTTTCCTGGATAATGTATTTTTAGGAGAGAGAAGAGATGGCTGCTATCCATCATTTTGGAAAGTCATGAGATTTACAGAGATAGTTGCCTAAACAAAGGACAAGCGTATTAACAAATCTAGCTGTCCAAAAGTCAGGGCTAATGTTAACCAAGATGAGCATTACCACGATTCCATCAAGATGTCCTGTTATTTATTTAACTTTTCCATTTTCATTTTTTATTTGGGTAAGATAATTGCTTGTGATAAGCCTCGGGTGTGGAGATCTGGTGCATACAGAGTGGCAGGGGGAGCTTCAGCCTGTAGTCTCAGGATGCACCAGGGAAAGGAATCGATGTATTAACATATTGAAATCATCTCAATTAATGTCCTTTAGCAGTTTTCTTCAAAAAGGAGAACCTCTCCAAAGTGAATGGCCTGCTCTTACCCACAGGAAAGCAAGCCTGTTAGGATGATGATGATGTATTTAACTGCTTGTGGGAAAAAAAGGTCTCTTATGAGTAGATTTCATAAGAAACAAACTAAAATGTAGTGTTTCTTTCCCCTGGGTCTGACACTGAAATGTTATGTGTGATTTTTGCTTCCTAACATCTACACCCGTGCTTCCATTGCTTTTTGCTGGGACAACACTCAGGCTTTGGTGCCTGAAATGGATGTCCTACATGGAGTCCTAAAATGGATGAATAAATAAGACCTATTTCTTTTTTTTATTTTATTTTTTATTTTTTTATTTATTACATTCACTGGTGCATTGTAGTTATACATTTTGATAAGTGTCAGGGTATCAGAAACATGAATGCACACAGTGCTCATTTAGCCCTCCCTCAAATCCCACCCCATTCCCTCCCCCTTCCCTCCTTTCCATGCTCAGCATAGTGATCGACTCTGATAAGTTTGTTTATACACATCGTGTGCATGATAACTTTAACACACAATCATGATCATTTCAATGGAGAAGCAACCATGACCTTCATGATCCTGTGTGGTAGCTGTGCACTCCTCTCGCCCTTATCCCCACTACCCTCTCTGTTCAGCCCTGAATGGCCCAAAGGCCTAAGGAGGAGCAAACCTGGGCTTCTGTGGAGCCGGTAATGGCTTGAGGCACATTTGAGGGTTTGGGGGTAGCAATGAACATGGTGTTAAGTGATGCTCACAAGTCTCAGAAGTGGTACTGCTCTCCTTCTTCAGATGAGAAAACTGTGTGACTGGCCCAGAGTCACACTTCTATCACTGATGCTGAAACCAGCAGAGGAGATGCGGAGGGGATGTTGCTAGAGGCATTGCTCCTTCCCTAACATCTTTGCCTACTGAAAAGAAATCAAAGATATCTGCCCTTTCCTGTCCTACTCCGATGAACTGAAAGGTACAAGAGAACATTTTACGTGGTGCTTTATTCAGCTCTTTCTGAAGACAGTTATTGACATGACCTAGAGACATGAACAAAAAACCGATATCAAAAGGATTTGGGCCTTCCAATCCCTTGTTTCACTAAATCAATCCAATGTGCACAAGTCAGCTTGATCCCTGGCTCCTCCAAGAAGCCTTCCCTGGTGAGCCTTGTTTGTAGTGATTTTTCTCCCCTCCTACGGCTATATAATCTCCTTCACCACCTGAGACTCTCTTGGCCTGCGTCATTCACTGCCAGACAGACTTCTTCAAATGCCCCTGCCTTCCTGCCTCACCTCCACCCCAAACTGAAAGCTGCCTCAGCAGAAGGGGTAACAACAGAAACCTAGCCCCAGTCAACTTCAGATTTCCCACCACAGTACATGCAGAGACATGTTCTATCTCCCAGTACCTGTGGCTACAGGGGACTCCCACTTTGGGGAAGGGATCCATTGAAAGCATGTATTTGGCCTCCCTTGGTGGCAGAGCTAGAGAAGACACTGCAGAGAAAGTGAGACAGGTATGGACCCAGGGGATCACAGTTCACAGGAGTTTCTTAACATAAATAGAACGGCATTCATCTGCTATAAAGACATTATATTTCTCGTTAACTCTAACTTACAATTCCTACTTGGCTCTGTATTTTTTAAAATTATGAAATATAACCATGGTTTGGATAAGTATCCCTCAAGGGTCTATGTGGTAAAGACTTGGTCCCCAGAGGCACTCCTGGTAGGTAGTGGAACCTTTAAGAGGTGGGGCCTAGTGGGAAGACTTTAGGCCATTGGGTGTGTGTCCTCAAAGGGGAGTGTGGGAAGTCAGGCTCTTCCCCTCTCTCTTTGCTTCCTGGTTGCCATAAGGTGAGCAGCTTCCTCTGCCATGTATTCTCATCATGATATACTGCCTTACCACAGGCCCAGAAGCAAAGGAGCCAATCAATCATGCACTGAAACACCCCAGACTCTGAGCCAAAATAAACCTTTCCTCTTTTTAAATTTGATTTTCTTAGATATTTTGTTACAGCAACAGAATGCTGATTAGCACAATAATTTTATATAATGAGGCATATAAAACATGAATATAAAGTTCAAAGAATTATGATAAAATGATTTCCCATGAGTTTACCATCTAGGGTAAGTGCTAAAATATTACTAATACTTGTGTGCCCCTTCACAACCCAACCCTACCCCCAGTCTACTATCCATATTTTATATTAACTATTTGCTTGCTTGTCTTTAGTTTTACCACACACACACATATATATCACTACAAAATATATTGTTTGGGTTTGCCTATTTTTTAACATTTCTATGAATGGAATGTGTACAGATGTCTTCTCGTCTAACTTGCTTTTTTAAAAAAAAATTCTTTTTCAGTGTTATATATGTAAGATGCAACCATGGTGAAAGTAGCTATAGTTCATTCCTTTTCAATGCTAACTTTGCATCATATGAATATATCATAATATTTTGTATATATTCTATTTCTGGTGGATTTTTTTTAGATAATTCTAATATTTTGGTATTCACTATACCAATAATACTTTCGTGAATATTCTTACACACATATCTTGGTGCACATATATCAATACTTTTCTTGGATATATACCTCGAAGTGAATCTTTTAGTTATTGGGATGGAATATCTTCAACTTTTCCAGATATTATCAAATGGTTCCCTCAAATAGCAGCAACATTTTAGATTTTCACCAGCACTGTAAAGAGCTTCTGTTGCTCCTCCTCCTGATCAGCCTTGCCGCTGCCCATGGAAGAAGTTTCTAGGTATTTAAATATGTTAAAAATAAAGGGAAATATCTGGGCCCAGGAAATAAATCCATAAGTCTTAAAAGTCAGACATGCATATAAGATATGCCTGGATATGTTCTTTTATTTACTAAAATAGTATGGCTTTGGTCAATGTCAATAGTCATAAATCATGTCAGTAGCATGTGCTTTTAATATGACGTGATGAAAATGGCATTTTATCTCTCCCCAAACCCATAAAGCCAGTCTAGTGAAAAACAAAAATGACAGACAAATTCCAATACACGGGAAAGTATTCCCTGTATCGTCTCCTTACCACACCTTCTCAAAATTGTCAAGGTCATCAAAAACAGGAAGGTCTGATATCACAGCCAAAAGGAGCCTAAGGAGACATGACAAGTAAATGTAATGTAGTGTCTTAGGTAAGATCCTGGAAGAGTAAGCGTACATCAGCTAGATCCAGGTGTGCAGTCCATGGCCGTGGTAAAGGTCTAATAATGGATCCAACAGAAACCAATAAATGATGGGCTTTAGTTTATAATAATGCACCAATACTGGTGTTCAGGTCAGCATTCCGACAACTATAATCTAAAATATTGATCATGTAACTTAGAGGAAAGAAGATTTATTTTCTTAAGGTTGGGTTCAGTCCATGTGAGGCCAGGGACCGCAGATCTCAGGGCATGGCAGCGGGAAGCAGAGAGAAGGAGAGCACATGGGCTGTGCTCTTCACATCATGGAGTCCAGAAGCAAGAGAGTGATCAGGGGAAGGAGGAACCATATGTAATCCCCAAGGCCGCAGCCCCAGGGACCCACCTTCTCTAGCCACACCCTACCGGCCTAGGCCACCATCCATATAAACCCATTACAATGGATTTATACACTGCTGGGATAATCCTCATGACTCAACTATATCAACCTTGAATATTAATAAATGAGCTCTTTAGGGGACATTTTATATCTAACTCTAACAACTGGTTCTTTTCATTATCACAAATATACCATCAGCAAGATGCTATAATAGGGGAAACTGTGCAGGTAGGGAGGGCATAGGAACTCTATGTACTATCTGCTTAGTTTTCTATAAATCTAAAACTGTTCTAAAAATTAAAGTCTATTAATTTTTATTTAAAAAATAGTTCCTAAGCCGGACATGGTGGTGCACGCTTGTAATCCCAGTACTTTGGGAGGCGGAGACCGGAGGATCTGAGTTCGCGGCCAGCCTCAGCTCTCGCTCTCTCTCTCCCTGTCTCTCTTTCTCTCTCTCTCTCTCTCTCTCTCTCTCTCTCTCTCTCACTCCTTAGTGAGGCCCTCCGCAACTTCGTGAGACCCGGTTTCAAACTAAAGTATAAAAAATAGGGCCGGGGGTGTAGCACGGAGGTAGAACGCCCCTGCGTTCAATCCCCGGTACCGCAAAAAAAAAAAAATAGTTCCATTGAAGGACTCCCTTCCCTTCTCCTAGCTTCCTGTTTCCTTTTGTGTCAGTCCTTCCATCCTTCCACTTAATCTTACAACAGGTATTTTTATTCTGCTTATTCATTTCTTTCTCTCTTCTCCTCTTCTGCTTCTCATCTCTTCTTTCTTTTCTTTTTCTTCTCCACCCTTTTCTCCTTCTCTTCAAGTATTTATGCATTTGATGTGTTTTGCTGGGTATGCTGGAGATGGCCAGCCAGTGTTTGTCAGGGAACACTGGCTCTGTATTTCTTTATTCTCTTTGTGTGGCAACAGGACTGTGCTGCCTACAGGACCAGTGTGACCAATAAGATCAAAGAAGAGGGACTGTACCAGGTATGACAAAGAGCTATCTCTTCACCTACTGACTCAGATTCAGCTACCTAGAGGTCTGTGCTAAGAAAGATTCAGAGGATGAATCAGAGCTCAACAGAAATGGCACTGAGCAATGTCCTGCATTGGATTTCAGCAATGGCTCCCAAAGGTTTGCAAGGGAGATGATGGCCCATGCGCCAGAGATTTGCTACCTTAACCTGGAGATTTTATAAGTGCATAAACCATTCCTCCTAATACTTACTCTGACTGGAGTTACATTAAGTTAATTTTCTCCATCCATGGATGGAAGAACAAGGTGTAAAGATAAAATCCCCAAGTCGAGCAAGCAATCTCAAGGGCACCACCTGCCCTAGGCTCAGGAACACCTCCATGAAGCTTTGCCCTCAAACTTGGGGAGCCCTGCTCTACCTTGTGAACTCCTGCTCAGTCTGCAGGACTTCCCAGGGCTCCGCCCCAGGGTTTATGCCATGCCATCCGCTCACACAGCACAGGCCTATGTTGCTCTTATACTATCCATGCAACTTGACATTTATCATTTTTAGTTTCTTTCTTTTTATTTTGTATTGTTTTGTTTTTTGATACTGGAAGCATTCTACCTCTGAGCTATACCCCCAGCCCTATTTAATTTTTTATTTTGAAACAGGTCTTGTTAAGTTGCTGAGGGTATTGCTAAATTGCTGAGGCTGGCCTTAAACTTGCAATCCTCTCGTCTCAGCCTCCCAAGTACTGAGATTAGAGGCGTGTGCCACCAAGCCTGGCTGTTTCTTAGTTTCTACACAGCTGTCTCTCCCACAGCACTTCTCGAACACACGCTCTGAGTCTCCTTCAACTCTGTGTTCTCAAGGCTCTACTTGGGCTTTGAATGAATTTGGGTTGTTATGATATTCTAAGCTTCCTCAAAGGATAATCTCAAGTTATTGTTGATTTTTTACCAAGTCAGCTTTATGCACATCTTCTTACTGAGCCAGCTAAGATTGAGATCTCTTCATCATTTTGCACCGGATCATTTTTTCCAATAAGATGTATCGATCTGAAGATCCAATCTGTTAGATCTAACCTTTCATGATGGTAGCATTGCTCCTGTGTCCTGGTGTCCTTCACTATAGATGGCTGGACGTGCTATGCAAAACAATCCTTAATTCATACTTTACTATTTCTGTTATCACTCGCTTCAAATAGGACAATGCCACCTGTCCCTGGTGCACATCTGCTCCCCATCTCACTCTGTGGGGAATGCCACAGGCAGAATCAAGAGCCTAATCTGGAGCAGGCCCGTAGAAAGAAGATCACACACACACACACACACACACACACACACACACACACATACACACACACACACACACA
>PVJS01050223.1:0-14394 GCA_004027185.1 Glis glis | reverse complement strand
GAACAAGGGAAGTGGTACAAGGGAAGGGGGAGGGCAAGAAAGAAGGGAATTAATGGAATTACTATCATAAACAATATGTACATGTGAAAATATACCAACATCATTCTTGGTACTTCATACGGGTGGGGGGAGGCAGGGGGGGCACTAAGAGCTGTGTGCATATATGTTAACATCAAATAGATATTCATTGCAATGTAAGATTCCAATGCACCAATAAAAGCACGTTTAAAAAAAGATAAAAAAAATTAAAACACACCAATAACAAGCAATGAGATTGAAGCAGTTATAAAAAGTCTTCCAACAAAGGAAGACCCAGGACTAGATGGATTTGGTAAATTCTATCAGGCCTTTAAAGAAGAAATATTATCAATACTCCTCAAATTATTTCAAAACATAGAGAGGAAGCAGCACTCTCAACTTCATTCAATGAAGCCAGTATCACCCTGATACCAAAACCAGGTAAGGACATATCAAACAGCAGACCAATATTCCTCATGCACATAGATGGAAAAATCCTTAATAAGATATTAGCAATTCATTGAAAACATAAAAAGATTGTACATCATGATCAAGTTGGTTTCATTCTAGGGATGTAAAGAAATGTTGACATATACAAATCAATAACTGTAATTCACCACATGAAGAGAAGAGCAAAAATCATATGATCATCTCTTTAAATATAGAAAAAGTCTTTGCCAGCTAGTCGTGGTGACTCACACCTGTAATCCCAGTACTTGGGAGGCTGACACAGGAGTATCTCAGTTGGAAGACAGCTTCAGCAACTTAGCAAGGCTCTCAGCAACTTAGCGAGACTCTATTTCAAAAACAAAAAAATAAAAAGGAGCTGGGGGTTTAGCTTCAAAGTAAAATGCCCCTGGGTTCAATCCTCAATCCCCAGTACTGAAAAGAAAGAAAAAGAAAAGAAGAAAGAAAGAAAAAAAGCCTTCGGTAAAACACAGCACCCATTTATGTTTAAAAAAAAAAAACACTGAATTAGGGACAGGAGGAATGAAGACATCATAAAGGCTATATATGATAAAACCAGAACCAACATCATATTGAATAGGAAAAAACTAAAGGCATTTTCTCTGAAATTAGGAACAAGACAAGGATGTCCACTTTTGCCACTCCTAGTCAATATAGTACTTCAAAATTTAGCCTGAGAAATTAGGCTAGAGAATCAATAAAGAGATACAAATGGGAAAAGTCAACTTATCACTATATGCAAATAATAAAATAATATGAGCCTAAACTTACATGACTAAAAAAAAACTCCAAGAGAAGAATTCCAGAGGTGATAAACAAATAGAGCAAAGTATGAAGATACAAAAATCCATAGCTTTTCTATACTCCAATAATGAATTTGTAGAAAAAGAAATCAGGAAAACAATTTTATTCAAAATTCCTCAAAAATAAAATTATTTAGTAATAAATCTAACCAAGGAGGTGAAAAATCTTTTTGATGAAAATTATTGAACAATAAAGAAGGGAGTTGAAGAATATGGAAACCCCTTCCATGTTCTTCAATTGACAGAATTAATATTGTTTCAATGCCCACATTACCAAAAGCAATAGACCAATTCAATACAATCCCATCAAGATACCAATGACATTATTTACGGAACTAGAGAAAACAATCCTAAAATTCATATGGAAAAAATGAAAGACCCATAACACCCAAAGAAATTATGAGCAATAAGAAAAAATGCTGAATACATCTTAATACTTTATCTCAAATTACATTACAGAGCTCTGGAAATAAAAATTGCATAGTACTGGCACTAAAATACCCATATAAACCAGAGGAATAGACTAGAAGACACAGGGTCAAACCCATGCAGATACAATTATCTGATTCATGATGAAGGCACCAAAAACATGCAATGGATAAAAGATAGCCTTTTTACAAATGGTGCTGAAAAACCTGAATATCCACATATAGAAGAGTGAAATAAAATCCCTACCACTCACCCTGTTCAAATGTCGACTCGAAGTACATGAAAAATGTAGGAATAAGACCAGGAACTTTACATCTGCTGGAAGAAAATATAGGATCAACATTCAAGATATAGATGCAGGCCTCAACTTCTTCAATGAGACCCTTAAACTCAGGAAATACTTCAAGAATTAATAAATTAGATGGCATCAAACTAAAAGGCTTCTGCAAGCAAAGGAAACCATCAAGAGCATGAAGAGAAGGCCTCCAAAATGAGAGAGAATCTTTGCAGTTACTCTTCTGACAAAAGATTAATATCCATAATACATAAAAAACTCAGAAACTTGACACCAAAAAAGCACAACCAATAACTGGTCAAAGTAACTAAAAAGACATTTCTCAAAAATATTGCCAAACAGAATAAATATCAGCCATTCTACTAAAATGATCTACAGATTCAATGCAATCCCTATTAAAATACCGTAGTCATTCTTCACAGGTCTAGAAAAATCAGTGCTTAAATTCATATGGAACAATAAAAGACACAGAATAGTCAAAATAGTTCTCAGCAATAAGAACCATGCAGGAGGCATCACAATACCTGACTTCAAACTATACTACAGAGCCATAGTAATAAAAAATAGCATGGTATTGGCACAAAAGCAGACACATAGACCAATGGAGAAGAATGGAAGATTCAGAAACAAATCTGCACACTTATAGCCAGTTGATTTTTGACAAAGGGGCCAAAAAAATACTCTGGAAAACAGCCTTTTCAACAAATGGTGTTGGCACAACTGCTTATCCATATGTAGAAAAATGGAAATAAATCCTACTCTCACCCTGCACAAGAATCAACTCAAGATGGATCAAAGACCTGGAAATTAGACCAGAGACTTTGCAGTAACTTGAAGAGGGCATAGGACCAACACTCCAACATGTAGGGCACAGGTAAAAACTTCCTTAAGAAATTAAAACAAGGACTAATTCATGGGATTGCATTAAACTGAAGAGCTTCTGTGCAGCAAAGGAAACTATCAAGAACCTCAAGAGAGAGCCCAAAGAATGGGAGAAGATCTTTCCCAGCTACTCCTCCAATAGAGGACTAATATCTAGAATTTACAAAGAATGCAAGAAACTCACTGCCAAAAAAACAAATAACCCAACCAAAAAAATGGGGAAGTGAACTAAATAGACACTTCACAAAAGAAGAAATACAAATGGCCAATAAATATATGAAAAAATGTTCAACATCATTAGCAACCAGAGAGATGCAAATCAAAACTACCCTGAAATTTCACCTAACCCCAGTTAGAATGACAGTCATTAAAAACACAATCATAAATGCTGGTGAGGATGTAGAGAAGTAGGAACTCTGATACACTGTTGGTGGGGTTGCAAATTAGTGCAACCACTTTGGAAAACAGTGTGGAAGGTCCTCAGAAGAATGTGAATGAACCTACCAAATGACCCAGCTATACCACTTCTGGGTATCTACCCAAAAGAATTGAAACCAGACTACCATAGTCATGCACACATATCTACATTTATAGTTGCTCAATTCATAATTGCCAAACTATGAAAACAGCCAAGATGTCCATCAACAGATGAATGGATTACAAAATTATGGGATATACACACAATGGAATTCTACTCAGCCATAAAGAAGAACAAAATTATGTCATTTGCAGGGAAATGGATGGAACTGGAGAATATTTTGCTATATGAGATGTCAGTCACAAAAAGTGAAAGGTCAGATGTTCTCCCTCATATGCAGAAGCTATGGAGAAATTGGGACACAGGAGGGACTCCAGACAAAGAAGGAGAAACCTTAGTGGAGTGAAGGAAGGGACCTAACTGAGGGATATGGGGGTGGGGAGTAAGATTTTAAGAGGGAAACACCTAAATGGACATGATGTAGATACACAAAACTTATCAAAGCCAATCACTGCTGAGCATGGGGAGGTAGGGAGGGAGATGAATTGGGATGGGAACTGGCGAAGGGCTCAATGGGTGTTATATGCATGTATGCCTCTATCACCCTGAACTTCATCAAGATGTATGATTACAATGCACCAAGAATAAATAAATAAATAAATGAAAAAATGTTTAACATCATTAGCAATCAGAGATGCAAATCCAAACCATCCTGAGAATTTACCTAATCCCAATTAGAATGGTAATCATTAAAAACACAAACAATAATAAATGCTGGTGAGGCTATTGAGAAGTAGGAACTCTGCTCCATTGTTGGTGGGCTTGAAAATTAGTGTAGCCACTTTGGAACACAGTGTGGAGGGTCCTCAGACTGGAAATGAACCTACCATAGGACCCAGCTATACCACTCCTGGGTATCTACCCAAAAGAATTGAAACCAGACTACCATAGTAAGGCAAACCATAGCATATCTGTTTATAACAGCACAATTGATAATTGCCGAACTATGGAACCAGCTGAGGTGTCCATCAACAGTTGGATGGATTACAAAATTATGGGATATACACACAATGGAATTCTACTCAGCCATAAAGAAAAACAAAATTATGTCTTTTGCAGGGAAATGGATAGAACTGGAGAATATTATGCTGAGATTAGTCAGTCACAAAAAGTGAAAGGTCAGATGTTTTCACTCATATGTGGAAGCTAGAGAGAAATTGGGACACAGGAGGGACTCCAGACAGAGAAGAACCCTTAGTGGAGTGAGGGAGGGGACCTAACTGAGGAAGGTGGAAGGAGGAAGGAAGACTTGAAGAGGGAAACACATCAATGGACATGATGTACATACACAAATTTATCAAAGCTAATCACAGTGTGGTGCATAGAAAGGTGGGGAGGGAGAGGGAGTGTGTTGGGAACCGGGAGAGGGCTCACTGAGTGCTGTGTGCATGTATGTCTCTATCACCCTGAACTTCATCACAATGTATGATTACAATGCACCAATAAAAAAATACAGCCTAAAAATATATGAAAAATTTTTAAATGTCTTTAGGAATCAGAAAAATGCAAATCAAAGCTACACTGAGATTTTATCTCACTCTAGTTTGAATAGCAATCATCAAAATACAAGTAATGAATGCTGATGAGGATGTGGGAGAAGGAACACTTATATACTGTTAGTGGGATTGAAAATTGGTACAATCACTATGGGAAGGTTCTCAAACCACTAGGAATGGAACTACCATATGACCCAGCTGTACCACTCCTTGGTATTCATCCAATTGAGTTAAAGTCAGAATAGTATAGTGCCACATTTTCCAAGTTATAGAATCAATCTAGGTGTGTGTCAATAAATGAATGGGATAGAATGGGACTTAGAAGGGACTTAGAAGGGAAGAAGAAATCTTTAGATGGACAAAGAAGGTGACCTAACTGAGGGAGTTGGGAGGGGGGTGGAGGGAAACACACTATAGCACATGATAATAATGTGCTAAACACACTATATACACAAACCTACAAGACACAATCACTATCCGGAGCATGAAACGGAGGGAAGGGGGAGGGAATAGGGTGGGATTGGAGGGAGGACTAAATGTGCAATGTGTGCATATATGATGTTCATACCCTGACATATATCAAAATGTATAATTACAATGCACCAATAAATGAACATTAAAAAAATAAATTTAAAAACACTGCATACATACATTTTTCTCCATTACAAAAAAAAAGAAATAAAGAAAGGAGGAAAAAGAATAAAAGAAAGTCTACTTGCCAGCCCCCCTTCCCATCAATGAGGACCATGTTGCTAAATGAAAAGGGAGTTAAGGGGATGTCATTGACTTCTGGAAGCGTCTCCTAAAAAAATAAATAAATAAATAATAAATAAATAAATAAATAAATGGATAAAGAAAATGTGAATGAAATTTTACTCAGCCATAAATTATTGTCATCTGCAGGAAAATAAATGGAACTAGAAAACATCATGCTAAGTAAAATAAGCCAGACTCACAAATCAAGGGCTACATGTCTTCTCTTATGTGTATAAGCTAGAGAAAAAAAACCAGAAAGGGGGCCACATGAAAATAGAAGAGAGAACAATAGAGAAGTGGAAGGGGGTTAGGGGAAGGAGGGTGGAAAGGAAAGGGGAAGAGGTATGGAGAAGGAAATGGACCAAATTATGCTGTGTGCATATATGAATATATCACTTTGGTTTTTTTTTGGCGGTACTGGGGATTGAACCCAGAGGCATTCTACCTCCAAGCTACACCCCCAGTCCTATTTATTATTCTTTATTTTGAAACAGTGTCTCACTAAGTTGCAGAGGGCCTCACTAAGTAGCTGAGGCTGGCCATGAACTCGAATCCTTGGGTCTCAGCCTCCCAAGTACTGGGATTACAAGTGTGCACCACCACACCCGGTGAATATATCACTTTAAATCACTGTATTCGACAGCCTTTCCATTGCTGTGACCAAGATACCTGATGAACAACTTAGAGACAGAAAGGTTAAGTTGGGCTCATGATTTCAGAGCTTCAGTCCATGGTTGACTGGCTCCAAGACAGAAACATCATGGTGACAGAGCATGAAGGACGAGAGTTACTCAGCTCATAGTATCCAGGACACAGAAAGACAGAAAGAAGGGACCAGGAACAGATATAGTCCCAAGGTCACAACACCAGTGACCTACCTCCTCTGGGCTTGCCCTACCTCTGACCCTTGCTTCTTCAGGTCCCATGATTCCAACACATGAGCTTTTTAGGGGACATTCCAGATCCAAACCAAAACAATCACACTATTATGAATAATTATAATGCTCCGATAAAAAGTAATTTAAAATGAAGTAATGATACATGATTTGCTTCAAAACATAGTGCTAAATAAGACAGTCAAAGAAGACCACATATTCTATGATTCCATTCGTATAAAGTGTCCAGAATAAAGCTGAGTGTGGTAGCACACACTTGTAATCCTAGTACTTGAGAGGCTGAGACAGGAGGATCTAGGTTTGCAGTCAGCCTCAGCTACTTAGTGAGACACTCCGCAACGTAGTGAGACCCTGTTTCAAAGTAAAGAATAAAAAATAGGGCTGGGGGTGTAGCCCGGAGGTAGAATGTCCCTGGGTTCAATCCCCAGTTTCAAAAAAAAATGTCCAGAATAGGTAAATCCACAGAAACAGAAAGTAAATGAGGGCTGGGGAAATAGCTTGGTAGTAGTGCACTTGCTAAGATTGTACAAAACCCTGACTTCAATCCCCATGACCAAAAAGAAAAAGTAAATTAGTATTTGCTTAAGGAAAGGGGATTAGGGCTTGATAGTGAAAAGGTATAAGGTTTCCTGGTAATGAAACTATGATTGACAATGTCAATGGGTGCACAGGTCTATAAATGGACTAAAACCTTGAATTTTATATTTTAAATGGGGAAATTATATGACATGTAAGTTATATCTCAATAAAGTTATTTCCCATAGAGGGAGAAAAAGAGAGAAGAAATAGACTACACACCCACTGAAAGAAACAATAGACAAATTTTAAGAGCTCCTTGACTTTTGCCACAAAGAGATCTTGTGGATTATTAGGGAATCTATGTTCACTCCAAATGATGTGGCAGCGATCAAGTCCATTCTGCAGGCTCCAAAGATACTGAGCAGAGAAAGACGTGGAAAATTTAAACCTGTATCACTTCCCAATATTTCTTCTACACATAAAGCAAGAAGTGGGAGTGAATTATCATACCTAAGAATTGCAAGAGAGAGCAATGCACTGTCAGAACTCTCTGCTGGACCATCTGATGAGTCCATACTCCCACCACACTTAATCATGAGGTATTTACCAGGTGTCAATAATGCAGCTTCCTTTGTACTAGAGGTGACAGGGACACTAAGTTGAGGTAGTCTCAGCTCTGAGATCAAGAAGTTCAGTCACACAGAGATAGAAACCCATAATCGGATGAATCACAAGCAATGTCCGTGGATTTGTTGACAATAGATACGTAAGCACTGAGCTTCAGCAGGACACTGGTGGAGTAATTGACTATTCCTAGGGGAAGACCTTGATCTAGGTCTTCCCTTATCACAGAGTCTGTGCCCAGAACTGATTTCCCTTCAGCACATTACACAACAGCAACACCCTGTTCTGAGTAGCAGCAGCAGCAGCCCTGCTTCTCCACACCCCGTGCTACAGCTCCTGAGAGACCCACTCTTCCCCACTCTAGGGACCTGAGGTTGCCCCAAGGGCAGAATCATTTCTGAACAATGTAAAAACTGAGAATGTTCTTATTTAAAAATAATAACAAAAGCCGGGCACGGTGGCACACTCCTGTAATCCCAGTACATGGGAGGCTGAAACAGGAGAATCACAGGTTTGAAGCCAGACTCAGCAACTTAGCAAGACCCTTTTATAAAATAGGACTGGGGTGTAGCTCAGAGGTAGAACACCCCTAGGTTCAACCCCCAGTACCACAAAATATAATAATAACAAATCAGTATAAATTGGATTTAGGTATCCAATAGCTGGATGGATACATGTCCCCATGTTGCCCAGAACAGTCTCGGTTTATATCAGTGGTTCCTCCATAATTTAAAATGCTATTATTTGTCTTCCCAAAGGTTTTCTAGGGCAGTCTCTCTTTCTCTCTCTCTCTCTCTCTCTCTCTCTCTCTCTCTCTCTCTCTCTGTCTCTCTCCCTCCCTCCCTCCTTCCCTCCCTCTCTCTCCTCTCCTCTTCTCTTCTCTCTCTCTTTCTCTCTCTCTCTCTCTCTCTCTCTCTTTCTCTCTCTCTTTCTCTTTCTCACCTCTCTCTCTCATTTGGAGAAAAGAAAAGTGGTAAAACATTTTAATACTGAGCATTTTGCTGGCATCCTCAGCAGAACATGAAGTTTTAAGTTATTACAAGTTTCACATTGTAACTTTCCTGCCCAATTCACTGCCTCTCAATACATACCCAGTGCTTCCCACTACCACCATTCCCCACCCTCTATACTCACAACTTTGGTATGAGTATGTTTCTTATTTCTAAACTATGTGTTTTGTTATCTGGAATTTTCAAGGTAACATTGAAGTGGCTAAACTAATTCTGACTCCTGTACTCACTCCCCAGTAGACCCAGCCCACTCAGGCATGGGCAGGAGGATTTGTGTGTTCCTGGGAGTCTTCAGTGCACCTGAGCAGTGGAGTGAGCCCTGCTCCATTCACTCTGCTGGCCAGTAGAGTCTTCAGGGTTTTCAAAGGAGAGAATTATATAATCTACCAAAAGGGATAATTTGACTTTCTCTTTTCCTATTTGTTTTCCTTTTATTTATTTCTCTTGCCTAATTGCTCTGGATAAAATTTCAAGTAATATATTGAATACATCTGGTAAAAGTGGACACCATTAATCCTGTTCCTGATCTTAGAAGAAATGCTTTCAGAGTTTCCACATTCAGCATGATATTGGCCATGGGTTGGTCATATATACCTTTATTGTGTTGAGGTATGCTCCTTCTATACCTAATATATCAGAACTTTTATCATGAAGGGATGCTGAATTTTATTACATCCCTTGTGATAAAATGCTGTTCTTGCTACTACTGAAATGATCATGTGATTCTTGTCTTCAATTATATTTTTGACAGTCATAAAAGGATGAAGTGCAATCATTTGTGATAACATAGAAGGAATTAGAAGACATAGTGTTAATTAAAATAAGCCAGGCACACAAAAACAAGTACCGCATGATTTCACTCATATGGGGAATATAAAAAATTTAATTCCATAGAAGTTGAGAGAAGAATCGGGGCTAGAAAAGGATAAGGAGACTAGGGGGAGAGAGAGATGGGGAGAGGTTGGTCAAAGGGTACTAAGTTATAGTTAGGATAAATAAATTCTGGTGTTCTATTGCACACTAAGGTCAATGTGGAAAGGAATGATGAACTATATATTTCAAAAAAGGAAGAAGAGTTTTGAATTTTTTATTATTATTGAGTGCATTGTAGTTTTACATCATATTGGGGTATAGAGTGACAGAAAAATACATGGAAATGACTCATGGTGCCCTTCCCACCAGGTCCCCCCCCCCAACCTCCACATGAATGTTTCTGAGATTGGAATTGCTAATTTAGATTACCAATTAGAAGGGCACAAAGTCCAAAGAAGTAACTAAGGGGGATTACAGAAGGGAGGAGGGGGACATAGTCATAAAGAATTTTGAATGTTTTTATCACCAAGAAAGCATAAATACTTGAGAGGATAGACATACTTACCCAGATTTGAACATTACACAATATACACATGTATCAAAACATCACATCACACTCTATTAATATGTACAATTTTAAGTGTCACTTAAAAATTAAAATATGTATAGAGATAAAATTCACAGAACATAAAATTAACCATTTTTCTTTCTTTTTTATTGGTCCATTGTAATCATACATCATGATGAAGTTCAGAGTAATGGAGGCATACATGCACATAGCACTCGATGAGCCCTCCCTCACCCTTCCCGGGCACAACACTGTGATTGGCACTGATAAATTTGTGTATGTACATCATGTCCATTGAAGTGATTCCCTCATCCAGTCTCCCTTCCCCCCACTCCCTTCCTTAGGTCCCCTCTATCACTCCACTAGGGTTTCTCCTTTGTCTGGAGTCCCTCCTGTGTCCCAATTTCTCCCTAGCTTCCACATATAGGGGAAAACATCCGACCTTTCACTTTTTGTGACTGACTAATCCCACTTAGCATAATATTCTCCAGGTCCATCCATTTCCCTGCAAATGACAAAATTAACCATTTAAAAGTGACAAATCGGTTCTTGTACGCCAGACCTTCCTGGTGACAGGAACCCTTTGTGCAAAAAGTAAAATTCGCCTTGCCGAGCTGCTTTCAACTATGTGTCTTTTTTAATGACACCATAAAAATTTACTTCTAACAATTTGGTGGCCCGTACGGGGAAACCAATCATCCAGAGGGTCGCGGAGGTTCCTTTCTGGGGAGACACGTCCCGCCTCCTAGTTGCTGGCAGGCCCAGGACAGGAAACACCGCCACTCTCTGTGAATGAAAATGGATCCTGAGCACAGAAAGCAGGACAGCAATGCGGGAGAGAGGTGCCCTTGCTCCACTGCAGCCAGGTAACCCTGCTTGCAGGCCAAGGGAAGAGAAGTGTCACGGGAGGTGACCAAGTATTTTCTTGGTGGTTGGGATATCCCAGAGAGGAAGGTTGTATGGAAATAATGGGGGCATCCGGAGATGTTTAATGAACATGAATCCCAAAGGTTCCTGTGAGGGGCCGGCCAGAGGGGGAAGCGGCATCCGAGTTCCAAAACTCCCAGAAAATGGGGTTTGGGGTTTAATATTCGGATGGGAGCACACACCTTCAGTTTTATCGGGACAAGATACTTTTAGGCAGAGGTTGAGTCTCTACCAGGAATATATATAAGGGTACCTAAAATACAAGATTAGGGACAAAATTCCTTCTGGTAGTCCCTTAGACCTAATGTTACAATATTGAAGAGATAAGAGCACTCATAGGTTAAAAAAAATGGATCCAAATTTTTTTTGTTCACGTGACTTAAGTTTTTAACAAATAGGTTTAGGTGTGTTGGTAAAATAAAAGTAAAATGTTATAAAAGGGATTAACAGATTTTTCCAGGATAGCTAAGTAATATTATATTGTCTGTTTAAATTACAATGTCCAAGCCGGGCGTGGTGGTGCACGCTTGTAATCCCAGTACTTGGGAGGCTGAGACTAGAGGATCCAGGTTCGCGGCCAGCCTCAGCTACTTAGTGAGACCCTCCACAAGTTCATGAGACTCGGTTTCAAAATGGAGAATAAAAAATAGGGCCGGGGGTGTAGCTTGGAGGTAGAACACCCCTGGGTTCAATCCCCGGTACTGCAAAAATAAATATTAAATTAGAATGTCCATTGTTTATATTTAGGATTTTTATTTTGTTAAAGTAATGACTTAAAGTGCTGACTGACTATTAAAATGGGTAAATTAGGTAAATGTAAGTAAGTTTTTTAAGTGGTTTATCTTTAAAAATAAATTTAGATTGTGTATAAATAAGTTAAAAGCTGAACATCGAACTGCTAAATATGAAGTAATCTTGGCTTAATATCAGCAAAGGACTATATTTGAGTCTATTAAATGTGTTTTTATGTCAGGGGCAGTTTAAGATTATATTCTTTTTTTTTTTTTTGAGGTACTGGGGATTGAACCCAGGGGCTTTCTGCCTCCGAGCTACACCCCCAGCCCTATTTTTTATACTTTGTTTTGAGACTGGGTCTCACGAAGTTGCAGAGGCCCCACTAGGTAGCTGGGGCTGGCCTTGAACCCGGATTCTCCGGTCTCCGCCTCCCAAGTACTGGGATTACATTCTTTAGGATTACTAACAAGGGTAATTTTCCTGCCAGAGGCTTCACCTAGCTCCACGTGTTTGGAACTGGGTGGCACCATCTTGGGTCGCACATGGTTACTGGGTGACGCCATCTTGGTTCCCATGTGACTGGGTGGCGCCATCTTAGATCGCATATGATTACTGGGTCACGCCATCTTGGTTGAGGGTTTTTTTAGCTGCCAGGAGAGGCCCTCCTTTGATTACCTCAGTAGGGGGGAGTTATCAAAAGCCTTATTTTCTTGTCACTAGTTTTAGCCAAAAGCAGTCTTTAAGGACATTGGCCTGCTCCTGTGTTTTTCATATTTAAAACAATGAGGTTTTCTGCTTAGTGACATTTATTTAAATTTTTATTTACAAAAGGTTTTTATAAAAATAATCTGTTGTGTTTGCTGTCTTTGATTACCTGGCAAGCTGCATTTTAGCAAAATCAGGGTTCATAACTTTGGGTTACTATATTTGACAACATACCTGTAACCACAGATGTATATGTATCCAAAAGCTAAATGTACTATGTATCTAGGTTCATCTAAATATTTTATAAAAAGCCTATAGAACTAAAAATGTATACATACAAGCTAGCCGATGGGTTTTAAGTGATCTCTTTATACAATGTGCATTATATTTATACCTTGAGTTGCTTAACTTCTGTCATCTGTTTAGTACTATTCAAGAATCCATCATTAAGACCTGGTTTACATCTGTTTGCCTTGACTGTGTAAGTATCCTATTATTCTATAAGAGAGATACAACTGTCTATCAAGTAATATTTATTTCTGATTATTAATGCTGTTCTCTAAGCTTATAAAAAGTCTAAAATTATTCTTTGATTTTATTCTATGCTGTTAACCTACATAGACTTGTAATTATAGTTATCTTGCTGAGCCACAAATTCTAAATTTCACCCCAATGGTTAAATTAATGTATGTTAAGATTATGTTAAGGTTAAGTTAATATGTTAACTTCCATATAACTATAATGTTAATTATTACTGGCTCCTTTACAAGTTAAATATATTCATGTTTCCTAAATATCTTCTAAAATACAAAACTTAAGGAAACACTTTACCAAGCTGGTGTCCTCCAAATGACAACTATAAAAGGTTAGTAATGAGAGCCTTTTTCAGGTTTATATTTGTTTTCCTAAATTGTATTATAACCATCTTTAAGCAAAGATAATTAAAGGTGCTTAGACACTTAACATTTCAAATCATGCCACTCTGATTAAAGATTGGGTGTTATTAATAATATATATACATAAATCCAAATTTAAATAAGAATTTGTTTATGTCAAATTCAAATAGAAATCTGTTTGTGTCATCAAATATTATACAAACTGGATTTGTTTTGTCCCTAATAGCTTTATGTTTTTCTTGTATATATTTGTGATTGTTGTTTGTTAAGCTTCCGGATCTGGGGTAACCCCTATTCAGCCCAATTAACTATTAATGTAACTATGGGAATGTAATTATATTAATATAACTATAGGAATGTAATGTATATTAATGTAACCCAATAACTATAAAGATTAATGCATGTCAAATCCTATGTCTCTGCCCAGAACCAACCTAAGCGATAAAGTAGAATAATCCAAAGCAAGTCCCTTGCTCTATTTGGGGCAAGTCCCAAGGGACCACCCACCATGGAGGGTGGAGGGTGGACAGCCCCACCATTTAGAGCTGTTCCAATTCAAAGGGAGTTAAAAAAAAAATAACTAGGCCTGGAGGAGTTTCCCTTAACACCTGTGCTAATTTACAGTATAATCCACTCTTGCTAACTCACAAGACAGGAAAGACAGCTCTTTCCATTAAACGCAGGTCTAGCTTCCAGACAGGTATGTCAGGAAACAATCCCATGGGGAAGCTTGCTGTTATATTAGTTAATAATTCAACCTCAGTTGCTAATGTTAACCCCTCAACCCAAGGCACTATAATAAAAATAAAGCATTTCCACCAGATGATAAAGGTTAAGGCAGGATATGGGAAAACAAATGCCTGGTCGAAATGGATTAAAAATTCTGCCAGCACCTTAAACAACGGTGACCATTATGTTTGTGTGGCAAACAAACCAGGCAGGTCAAAAACTCAGGTGGTACCATTTCCACTCGGATGGACTTCAGACCCAATGGGCATGAGATGTATGATAGCCCT